>PVIA01003967.1:0-151688 GCA_004024845.1 Tonatia bakeri
AATTCAGTAGCTGCCGTCTCGCCTGATGGATAGGCCTTCAGAATCCAGGCTCGGGCACAGCATTGGAAGAAGCTGCAGCTAGGATTTGAACATAATTTATACTCCCCTGTCCCTCATTCCCACTTCTCTGTATGCAGCTGGGACTTGACACAGAAGCACAAAAAAAAACCAGAATGGTTCTCTTCGTTCCTACCCTGTCCTCTGGCTAGTTTTGGACATTCCTCCCACCCCTGCAGCCATCTGTGAGACACCTGAGCGCCTACTAGGTACCCTGGAACAGGTTAGCTGCTAGGAAAATGATGCAAGTTGTTCAATTTCTTTGCTATTCATAGAAAAGATCAAAAACAGGGAATGAGAAGAGGGAGAATTCTAGTCTGCAGCGGTATTAGGAAGTATTCTAAAGTTACTCCAAGAGGGGACGTAAAATTAAAATCTTCCAAAAAAAGAGGCTCTATCCCAATGATCAATAATATGAACATCAGCGGCTAGTGAGGGTGAGTGCTTATTTTGTGCCGTGCGTCTTGCTAAGACTTACCTCCTTTGATCCTTACTACAACCCTATGAGGCAAGTCCTGTTAATCAACCCACTTTAGAGATGGGAAAACTGAAGCTCAGAGAAGTCAACAATCTCATGTCTAAAACAAGAGACCTCAGATCAACAGAGCGGCAGCAGGGACCTGTTCAACTCCCACACCCGAACTCTTCCTCACTGTGCTGTATTGCACTCACAGGGTGCTAAACTTACACCCGGCCAGTTCGGGACGTGCGGTATTTCTCTGGATGAATTTTCAAAATGGGTTATAAGAGAAAAGGTAAAAAACAAAGGCAAAAGTTAGCAACGGATCTGATTGATAACAGGGCCTCTGCTACCCTCCAAGAGTGAGGTGTGGTCAAGCTGTTGCTGCCGGAGTCACGTGTCTCCCACCGGGTACCCGAGTGCCTCCTGGCGCAGGTGCAGGGCTGCTGGAGGTGGGATGCTCTCGCCTCCGCTTCTGGCCAGGGTCATTCAGAGCACAGAGACCCAGGAGCTGGCCAGGTATCTGGGGCCACTGGCCTCGGATCAAAAGTCAAGCAATTGCTTACTTGCACAGCCCTGAAATGCAGACATTTTACCAACAAAGAAAGAAAGGTAAGGGAGAGAGAGGGAAAACACTTGGCAAAGGCTAGGAAGGGTGGATCAATTAGGCCTCCCGATTTCGAGCCAAATGCTGATACCTTATTCACTGGTGACAACTCAGAAATGCACCCTAACTTGCACAAGGGCACTCAAGGGGAGCAAGCCAGCGGCAGCAGAGATATAATTACGGGCCCACATTAGAGCAACTACAGCCAACTCAGAAATGGCCTTTCGCTCATGGACTGGTAGCTATTTTCTGGTCTCTAAGAAACCAAATAAAATTAGAATGCATCATTAATAACAAAATAATACTTTACAATCCCCCCTTTCCTCTCCGGGGCCCATCAGTAACCGCATCTGATCAAAGCTGAATTATTAAATGTCTATAGATTAATTCTGTAACTCTCAAGGGCCTGGAATTTGTAATTTGCCTGCAAAAAAAACAGACACGATCTACACCGTGAAAAATTTAATTGCACTTTAATTACCAGTTAGGCTGAATAGCATGAGATATGGGTGCCTTCAATTTTTAATAGTCATTATGAGTCCAAGAGAATTTTGAAGGGAAATAATTGAATCTCTTGGGAGTCTTCTCGTCTTCCACCAATGCCAAAATCAAATTGAGAACGGAGCAAAATGTAGAGGGTGATTCAAATTCTTCCAGATCATAACCCGGGCCGGCCCCCAGCAATAACACACTGGCCGTTCCCCGGCAGCTACGCGGCACATTTTCCTGATACGCTGATGCACAGACAGGTTTCCTGCGGTTGAGTTCTGCTCCATTAAACAGACAAAGGCTCTTGGCTGGGGTGCTGCTTTCTTTCTTAGGATCAGATCCAAAGATGCCGTACTTGCTCCTTTGTTTCTCGGAGCTGGGCACCGATATAGACATGCGTCCCCCACCCCCAAACACACATGCACACCCACTCACATGTGCCCAGGCACCCCCCCCCACCTTCCCTACCTGTTTCCATGTTTCAAAAACATCGCTGCAAAGGGAAAAGGGAATGAGGTAGCGCAATCGCACAAGTGGCCAGCAAGGGTGGAAACTGGGAGGTTTTTCTTGGTGAGAATTTGAAAGGATTTGGTAAATTTAGACTTCAAACCCCTTCACCTGATGGGCGAACCCACTGAGGCGGGAAGCAGCATCCTGCCAGGGCTGGGGCGGGAGGGAGTGGGGAGGGAGGCAGGGCCAGCACTTCTGTCCCTTCCTCAAGTGCGTAGTGGCCTCCTAAGCTTCCTGAGGTTCCTGGGGTGTTTTTTTTTGGGGGGGGTGATCCATCAAGCCTCAGCCTCTCCTTGGGAACACTGCCCCACCCCAGTACAGAACTTTTTATACAGAAAGAAGTCAGTCTGTGCTTTTACAAAGTCAGGCTCAACTCAAAACGAGACTTTTCGTGGCGTGTCCAAACCTCGGAGAGCTCCGTGCCGGCCCTGGCCGTGGCTGCTCGCTGCCACCGGACCCGTCCCAGGGTGGCACCTGGGTCTGAGCGATCGCTTTGTAACTACGTCATGTGATTTCATATGTCAGGCAAATAGGAGAAGGGAGAAGCCCCGTGCAGAAGCGTCTGCCACTTTTCTCCTCTCTTTCCTTCCTCCAACCCTCCATGTCAAACCTGCACCCACCCAGCGCCGCTCTGGGCCCCTGGGAGATTTGCACCTGTGTCTCTCAGGGACCCGATGGCTGGGTTGGATGGTTCCCATCCCAGCCACATGGGTCCCAACCCACAGAGGAGGCAGCACAGGCCCTGTCCCCCTGAGCCCATGGGTGCAGAGCTCTTCAACTCTGGGTGAGGTGGCCCCTCTTCAGCTCTTCAACTCCTTAGAGGTGCCCCCTCTTGGGGTGCCTGCTGCTGACTTCCTTGTGGTGGCAGCTAGTCCCACAGGCACAAAATACTCAGGTTACACAGAAAGAGGGGGACTCATCAGGATGCCACTCTCTGGAGCACCAGGTGGAGACA
This sequence comes from Tonatia bakeri, assembly GCA_004024845.1. Lineage (NCBI taxonomy): Eukaryota > Metazoa > Chordata > Mammalia > Chiroptera > Phyllostomidae > Tonatia > Tonatia bakeri. The sequence continues at coordinate 3,079 of PVIA01003967.1, forward strand.
ACACGCTGGTGGAGGTTAGGAAGCGAGACACAGCAGATGGTCCAGGCTCAGGGAGACACCACCGTCGGGCAGCAGGGACGCTGAGAAGAGGGCCCAGGCCAGCCCAGCCAGAGGCCATTCCAGGGCCACACCTCTCAGGGGCAACCTCTCCAGGGAGGGACCTGGAGACAGCTAGCCCCAGCTCCTCTATGCTCCCCCTGACTTACGAGTCATCATCATAGATGCATCAAGCCTTCTTCATAGATTCCCTCTCTCTGCCACCTTCGCAAAGCCCCAAGATAAAGAGCTTCTCTAGGGAGAGATTCTCTCTCTAGGGAGAACTCTGGAGGCAAGATCTGGGACTCAAGGGGACGAACCTGGGGGGACACCCTTCTCAGGCCTGTCCACTTCACTGGCAGAAGCTGATTTCTCCCAGTTCACCAGCTCTCGATGCCTGGGCCAGAGGCAGCTTCGCCTCCTTGAGTTGTGACCTATGGGTTTCTGCCGGTGCCAGTGCCCCCTCCCTTGCTAGCTACCAAGCAGGGGCCTCTTCCCCAACAGGCTGGGAGAGGCTGCCCTGGGCTTGTACTCAGTGAACACGGAACTGAGAGTCGAGAATCCCCCTCTGGAGTTGTAAAGGGCCTTGCACAGGACTAGGACTGGAATAGACAAGATTGGCCTCTGAGTGGTCAGGAAGCCCAAGTCCACAGGGCTTCCTCCCTGGTATTCGCCAAAGCTGTCTCCTCTTCAGCCACCCTTTCTAGGCCTATCGGTGGGCCGATACCAGAACTGGTCGATCTCCGCCAAGCTGTGCTACAGATGGCCAGCAGTCTCTAGGGGCACTGAGGGATGCACGTGGGTGGATCTTAGCTGCAGTGCAGGATGGAGGGAGTCGGGAGAGGAACAACCATCACCGCTCACCTGCCTGGCCTATATAAGCCCTGGGACCAGCATGGCAAGGCTGTCGCCTCAATGGCTGAACTGAACTGGGCACTTGCAAAAAGGACCAGTTTCCGAAGAATTCCTCAGTGGATAACTGAACTAAAGGACAGGATGCTGCTGTGAAAGCCACGTGACCTGGGAAACTGGGAAAATGCAGGTGCCATATTGAGGTAGCATTAAAAAAAAAACAAGAAAAACAAAAACCTAGGAAAGATATTTTAGCAGAGATCAAGGCTGCCATGTATCCTGGCCAAAGGCCAGCGCTCATTACCCTTCCGGGATTATTTCTCCCCGCCCTTAGGTTCACTGGTGCGTCTCCCAACTTGATAGGGCCTCCCATCTCTGAAGAGAGAAGCGGCCCCTCTCGGAATCCAGAAGAGTGACGGCTGCACGTCAGCTGTCACATTCAGACACATCACTGATGCTCACTCCTAGGGCCCCTCCAGGTTCCTGGTGGGATGCAAATGAACACCGTGCGGCAGGTAAACAGGGTGCCGAAGTGCAAACACAGCTCTTATTTATAGATCAAACACCTGCCATCCATTTAAACAGTAGTTATCCAACTTGAAAGTTGAGCAAGAGACTGAATGCCCCCTTGAAGCAAGTAATTTTGAAGCAGAAGTTCATGCAGACAGATGTGTTTAAAGCCTACTTTAGAATGCTGTAATTATCATCAAAAAGGCAGATTCCATTAAGTATCGGTTATGCTGTTAGTATCTGTCCTCCCAGACAGAGTCGAAATGTTGGAAGTCTTGGGTTTCTTAACACTATATTTTCAACATAACTTCCTTAAAGGACTGGGGCTTAGGATCTTCAGAATTTGGAAAACCAACTGAGCAGAGGTTTTTAAGAGAGTTAATGATGCAATTTGGCTGTTCTGTCATTTTTGCCTTTTCTACTATCATTCTGTTCGCAGCCCCTCTCCCTACAAGGCACGTAACAAACGATGTTTGGAGAGAGCTATCTTCCTGAACACTGACGAGTGAACCCACTCTAATTACAGCGACTAATACCTTCCCTTCTTGAGTGTGAAGAGCTAGGCGACCTGTGGGACAGGTGCTCTATGGGTACGGTTGCACTGATGCCTCTGATGAGCTCTTGTCTTCCCTTTAAAGATGATGAACAGTGAGAGGTTAGGTGTACCGCCTGAGGTCACCCAGCTAGTACATGGAAGGATCTGGAACACGGGCTGGCCCGGCTCCAAAGCCCTTGTTCTCTCTACTACATTTTATTAGGTTAGAAAATGCCCCTTTCTTTGCATAAGTTGCTTCGAAATTGATTTTCCATTTACAGGGACATGGAATGTCATTCTGGAAGAAGGTGGTAACTATTTCTGGTGGCTTGAGATGGGCGTGGCCTCTGGGATAGGAGTCAGCCCTGTGGCTGCAGGCCGCCTCGGTCAAACGCACCTGTGGGTAAATCATGTGACCTTGGTGGCTTTCTTCTCCTCCAGAAAATCCTAAGAACGGGTTAGAGGGCTTCTCCAAGTTCCTGTTAATTCCAAACGTCTCCACATCTCAGTCTGCGACTGCTTCACCCTCAGCCATGATGAGGGCAGGCTTGTGCTCCGGAGGGCCGGTGCCGTCTTGGGTCCCCCAAAATGCCGACCCTCCAGGTCTGTGACGCCCACCTGCTCCACCAGCGCCTTGTGGCTGTGTGATGAGTGGGTGACGCAGAGCAAACACAGGCCTGCTGAGCTATCTCGGCCCCCTGTGACCAACCTACCGCTGTCGGCAAAAACGGGGGTTCTGTGGAAAGTGACCTCACAGTGAGGGGGGGTCTGATCATAAATTTCTAACTGGGCAGGTCATGGTGGGTGGTCCCCCCCCACCCCCCAGGCCTTCACCTTCCTTAGTGAAAGGCTTATCTTTGATGTTAGCAAGCCTGTTGTTTCTTTCTGTGCATCTAGGTTCACACACCCTGGAAATGCCTTTTTCAGACCCTTCCTACAGTGTGACGTAATCCCAACTACCCTGGACTCCAGCCCCACCGTGCTTTTCCCCACCTGCACATAATCTTCCGGGTTCCCTCCCTTAGTTCTGAGTGCATAAAAGAAGCTGCAGACTGTCACTTCTTTGAAGCGTTTTATCTCAATCTGTTGAGATCTCACTTCCAGGCATATCCTCTATTTGGCTCAAATAAATTGTTACAGAAATTCTCTACCGGTTTGGAGGTTCCCATGGCGACGGCACCTACATCCCGATTCAGCCCTGAGGGAGGGCTGTGTGCGGTCTAAGAGAAGCTGCCGGGGGTCAGGTCCGCGGAGCCCTGCTCATTCCCACGCACCCGACAGGAATGAGAAACACACCCCACAGGCGGAGGGGAAGAGTAGGAGAGGCTCACCTAAAGGGGCGGGGGGAAGGGAGAGGCACTGTAACCACTTGGAAACTTCATTTCTTTAACGTGACCTTTTTGGCCTGCTTTCCTCTTGGACTCAAACTGGCCTCATCCAGCCTCAGACTCACCTGCCTCCTTCTCCCCTGCAGACCACTCCCTGCGACATTAGGTCTTCGGGACAATGAGGTTCTGATCAGCATCCAATGATCTTAAGAGCAAAGCCTCAGGTCTGTGGGCCCCCGAGACAGAGTTTCAGTCACACTAGAGATAACATCTAGGCCTCAGTTTTGTTTCAGCTCCAGGCCCAGGAAAGTAGATGATGTGGGGCTGAGGCTGAGATCAGAACCAGGCACACTGATCAGCTACCCAGACCAGTCAGTAGAGACCATGACCCTGACCACGACCCCAACTCCCTTAGTCACCGGATCAGTGACCTTCCCCCATGTAACCCATCCTGTGGACGCCCGCAGGGGGCCGGGTCTTTGAGCGTTAGCTCACTGGTGACTCTGGGACTGGGCCACTTCCTGAGGGTAGACCCTTCCTTCCTTTGCCGCAAGTTCCTTTTCATGTCCTTTTGGCCTTTGATGCGTGTAGGCAAAGGGACCCCTGCGGTCTGGTGACGGCATCACCTCACTTACCAGGATATAATTAATTAGCACCATTCTCTTTTTTGGTAAAACTACCTTGAGTGACTCTCATTCAGTAGGCCAGCCAGACTTTGACTCGAGCCTGGAATGGACATGTGAGGAGGAAGAGGAAGGAGCAGAGGGGGATGGTTGTAAGACTGCCTCTCTCCTTTGACGAGGGCCCCCCAACCCACACACACCCCGAGAGGCACACCTGCCCCTCCAGGCGGAAGCCCAGCAGCCAGCCTCCAGAGCTAAAGGAGTCCCACCTTCAAACAAGGGGGTAGCTGGTCAGAAGAACCACACCTTGTAGAGAGCCAGACAGGAAGCGATGGCCTAGCCTAAGGGTCCTTTGGAAGAAGTGCCCAGACAGTAATGATCAGAAAAGAGACGAGCGACCAGGATCCAAGCCCAAGGCTAATGAATCAGAGACCGGTGGGTGACGGCCCTGCCTATCGAAGAGTTTACTGTGGCATCTAGAAGCTCCGAAGGGCCCCAGATAAGGCCAAAAAGCTGGGGGAAGGCTCTGCAAACCACCCGGAAGTGGGGCCAGTGGGGACGCTGTCCTTGGCTCAAGGCAAAACCCAGAGCTGCCATCTGATTAAGCACCTAAATTGCTCTTTTACTTGGGTTACTTCTTGGAGCCTTATCTGTGCACAGATGAATCACCAGTGTGAACTGAGCTAACATATTAATGACTGTCATTGTTTTTAAGCAATGGGGTTGTCAGTGGGTTTCCACATTGCTTCACTCACCCATTTTTAAAAAGCTGTGTAACTACACTCCTTTTATAGTCAGAAAAAAGGGAAAACAAACAGAAGGCCAATTGCTGTCCTCACACATTGTAGGCGCCACAAAAAAAGGGACCTAAGCCAGGGTCGGCACACTTACTGACAACGGAGGAAACTTGACTGCTGAACGAACGACTCAGCTGGTTTGAACTGCCGTTCTGAGGGGGAGAACTGACGTTTCTGGTACCCTCCTGTGCGAACTGAAACAATTTAGTAATGCCATTTACAGCTACATCCAGTTAACCAAGCCAATGCCTCCACAGAAACGTTAGGAAATGAAGGTGAGACAAATTTGGGGGCAACAGCAAGTGCAAGGATCCAGTTCAGCTTTTTAAAAGAAGATTCCTGCTTCCTTGATCCTCCTATTCAGTGGGAAGTGAAAAGAGAACTGTTACAGCTTGCACTTGTTTTAAAGCCGCATCCATCTAGAACTGAGCGCTGGCAGCCCAGGGACCGGGAGGAGGGGGCCGCTGTAGGGTGTCGTCCAGGCCCGTGGCTGGCCTTCTGCAGCTTTGCTGAGGACCTGCCCTTTTAAGGAGCTTGAGGCCCCTAAGCTTGTGCCAAGTCTGGCGGGAACTCCCGTGAGGAAGACTTGGAACCTGTTGCCTGGCGGAATGTTGGCATCCCTGCCAGGTGTGTTTCCTCAGCTTCCAGACCCGCGGGAAGGAGCCTGCACTGCAGATTCCACCACACACACTGTCCACTGAGGGCCCGAGACTTCACGAAAGGGCCTCTGGTCAGTGCTGAGATGAACAAAGGGCAAACTGAGCTCACAGAAGGCAGCGGGCTGGAGGAGACCAGAGCAGGACCACAGTCTCGGTCCCCCCTGCGTTTCCAGGTACAATCTCCAACCAGAACGACTTTAAAGCCAGCCAGGCAACTGCTGTACCGAACAGTGGGCTCTTCAATGTAAGAAATGGAAGATGCTTTTACATCTAAGACCCCCACCGCACCCCCAGGGCCCCTCCGAACTGTGCAGGGACGCACCCTCTGTGCACACAGCTAAGCATTCCCGCCGATTCGCCAGGTGTCCGAGCTCTGGTCTGGGATGTGCTCCAGCCCCCACTCTCATGGTAGAAACAGATTCAAAACTTGGCACCAGAAATCTAGGAGCCCAGCACCACTTCTTACCCACAACCTCAAGCAGCCAACATCCCGACTGACCGGAAAAAAGCAAGAACACACGCAGAATGCTACTGTCAACAGATGGGACCTCCTGGCGGCAGAGCCAGAGAGCTGAGCAAGGACTCCCCAGGAAGTACCCACCCCCTGCCTCCAGGGCACATGCTACTGTCTTCTGCTCCTACCCCACGCACCTGACCTCTGCGGTCCCCCAGGCCCAGCAGTGCACTGGTTCTTCTCCAAGTGCAGCTCAGGGACAACCTGCCTCACAAGAGTCAGGGAGCTAATCACACATGGACACCAGACCAGTGGAGGAGGCCTCAGAAGGGTGGGACCTAGGGCGTCTGTGTGTCACCCCAGGAGATCCCGGTGCATAGTAAGGGCTGAGCATCGCACCCACGGACATGCCCAGATCCCACCATCAACCTGATGGCTGGTGGCATGAGCTACTCTGTCCCTGCAGCACCTCCTCTGTGTGGTGGCTGTCCTGCCTGATGGCAGTAGAATGCCCTTCACAGATTAGCCTGGTGACAAAAGGTCATTCCACTAGCACTGTACAGGTTTGTGGCCTGGGAGCAATAGACTATACCAGAGGTGTCAAACTCATTTTCACTGGAGGCCACATCAGCCTCACAGTTGCCTTCAAAGGGCCGAATGTAATTTTAGGACTGTGTAAATGTAACTACTTCTTAACAGTTCAGTGAGAGCTCGGCACTGCCGTCGGGTAGAAACAAGGTACTGAGCCGGATAAAACAAGGTGGAGGGCTGGATTCAGCCCACAGGCCTTGTGTTTGCCACCTGTGCTCTATGCCCTCTGAATAACTCTCCACTTCTCCTCCCCTCAGCTCTTGACGACTAGCACTCTACCTTCTGCTTCTGCCAGCTGGACTCCTTTAGAAGCCTCATTTAAGTGGAACCATGAAGCATTTGCCTTTCTGTGACTGTCTTATTTCGCTTAGCATAATGTTCTCAAGGTTCATCCAAAGCATAGCACATGCCAGGATTTCCTTCTTTTTTCAAGGCTGAGTAATATTCCAGCATGTGCTACCTAATTTTTAAAAATGCCCTATTTCATCGAGTTGCTTCCCTAAAACCTCCTCTTTAACTTTTTTCACTTGCAAAAGAGCTTCAGGAACATGACAACCAGCACCGCCACCTGTTGAGCACTCAGCCCGTGCCAACCGACCCTCTCACCGTGTCCTCACGGTGACCCTGAAGGTCATTACCGTGATCTGCAGATGAGAAAACTGAGGCCCATGGAGGTTAAATAACACAGTCAAGGTCATGCGGATTCAAAATGTGGCAATCTGGACCTCTGACGCCCTCCCAGGCCCCTCTGACTCTGGGCCCGCTGCCCATCGTCAATCTTTACCTCCTCCAGTGAGCCACAGGACAGAGAGGGACAGCGAGGACGAACACATGAGGCCACACCTCAGCACACGCTGTCCATTAGCTGCAGAAGTGGGGGCGGGGCCTGAACCCACGATTCCCAGCCCATGGCTCTTGGCCCTGCTCACCTGCCTTCCGTCTCACCAGGCCATTCCCAGTCTGGGTCACCTGTGCACGTGACTTCTCACTCAGTCCAACTCCATGCTTCCCTCAAGGGCCAGATCAAGACTCGCTTCTTCCCAATCAATTAGATGCTCCCTCTGACACTCCCGGTACTTCGTTCTTTGCTTTGTGAGGTTCAATCCAGGTGGACACACACTCTCACAAGCAGCATGCTATAGGACCCTGTGAGGAGGGCTGCCCTTCCCACCACAGCACCTACCCACGACCTGGGGATGTGGCCAGCACTTGGTAACACTTTTTGACCGGACACAACGTAGAACTATGCAATTTTAGAGCTGGAAGGGCCCCGAGGGAGCACACACCCGAACACTCTTTGTCCAGATGAGACCTCGGGACCCCGGGATGTGCAGTGACCTGTCTGGTCACAGAGCTCACTAGAGAAGGTCAGGCTGGGAGCCCGCTGTCCCGTCCCCTGGCTGGGCCACTCCCGCTGAGGGGGGTGGGTGCTGGGCCCCATCTGGGCAGGAGGCTTTAGGACTGCCGGAGGTAGGCAGACCCAGGACAGACAGGTCAAATCCTGCATTCAGTCATTTTAAGGGGATAGCAAAGTACCACTTTTTTTTATTTCTACAGGGAAAAAAAAAGATGAAAAGGAATACTGAACAGAAAGAAATGAATAAAGAGCAGTGCTGATTCCCAGCTGCTGTCCAGATATTAAAGAGCAGAAGGACAGGCTGCTCTCTGGGTCCCTCCGCCCCTCCCACCCGATATCGCTTGCTCTTCAGGAAGGCCCGGGGGGGGCCACAATTCTCTTCGGGGTACAGTGTGAAAATTGAGAGAGGGGCATTAACATTCATGACCTCGAAATTCTTTTATAAATTAACTTTATTAAAGGATCGCTGGTTCTTTAGTACCTTGAAAATGAAATCGTGCCTTCCAGAAAAAATATATTCACCTGATTTGCTGGTTTGCTGCACTGTCACTGCTACCTACTTGTCTCTTTCCACTGCAGAGGAAGAAAATCACACATCTCTGTAGCATTTTACAGTTTATGACATGCTTTATGTAACACATTATTTTTTCAAACATCTATCTCTGTAATAATCCTGGGAGATTATATAATGGAGTTATTATTTACTTCATGAAATGTTTATTGAGGCCCTACTGTGTGCCGGGCACTATTCTAGGCCCTGGGGACACCAGGTTAAACCCAGCAGAAGCTGTTCCTGCTCTCCTGAGTTTATATGCCAATTAGTTCCCCTTTCATGATGGGACAATGAAGCCTTAGTGCAAGGGTTAAGTGATTTGCCCAAGGCTGCCTGGTTAGTGAGCAGGAGGGCTGGGACCCAGACCAGGGCGTAAGATGGCAGCTTTATTCAGCGCCTTCCGCTCCAGCACACTCCTGGTGAGCCGTTGCTCGATTTCTCTGGACTCGAGAGCTTCTGTCTTCTCTGACCCCATCCCTCAACTGTGGGATACCCCGCTATGCAGGGCAGTCGGTCCCTAAGCAACTCAGAGTGTCCAGAAAAGGCTTCTGTTTTTTTCTCCCCTCAGTGATGATGGATAAGAACTGGATATCCACAGGAAGGAGCGTTGGACCCCTACCTCATTCCATACATAACAACTAACTCAGAATGGACTAATGACCTAAATGTAAGAGCGAAAACTAGAAAACTCATAGAAGAAAAGAGAGGCATAAGTCTTCATGGCTCTGTAGTAGGCAGTGGTTTCTTCGAGGACACATACAGCACAAGCAACAAAACACATACATAAATTGCACACCTTTAAAATGAGAAACTGTTGTGCTGCAAAAAAAAAAAGTGAAAAGATATCCCGTAGAATGAGAGAAATGCTAATCATATATGTGGTAAGAGACCTGTCTTTAGATTATATAAAGAACTATCACAACTCAATGATTTAAAGAAAAATAACTCCATTAAAATATGGGCAAAGGATCCGAACAGACATTTCTCTAAAGGAGAAATCCAAACAGCAATAAGGCAAATCGAACTCTCAGCGAGACACTGCCGCACGCTCACGGGGACGACCAGAACCAGGTAACACGAGGTGGTGTGGACGTGGAGAAATCGGAACCCTCCCATCACTGGTGGAAATGCAACATGACTCGCCCACACTGGAAAACAGTCTGACGGTTCCCCAAAACGTTAAACACAGAGTCCCCACATGATCTAGCAATTCCATTCCTGGGTATACACTTGAGAGAAACTGAAACGTGTTTTTATATAAGAGTGTGCACATGTGCTCACAGCAGTATCATTCTTAGTCAAAAAGGGGAAAGAGTTCCAATGTCCATCAACTGATGAGTACATGAGTAAGGTTCAGTGTATCCTTATAATGGCATCTTATTCGTCAACGAAAAGAAATGTAGCACTAAGACATGCTACGACATGGTGAACCTTGAAAGCATGCTAAGTGAAAGAAGCCAGTCAAAAAGGCCACACACTGTAAATTCCATGCACAGAACAGGCAAAGGGAGAAAGATGGGAAGCAGATTACCAGCTGCCCAGGGATGGGGGTGAGGCTGGTGGGGTGTGACTGAGAAGGGGTAAGGGGATGCTTTCAGGGTGATGAAAATGTTCTAAAATGTACTGCATTCAAAGGTGGTTGCGTAATTCTGTAACTATACTGAGAGCTATTGAGCTGTACACTTTAAATGGGTAAATTGCACAGTGTGTGAATTGCATCTCAGGAAAACTGTTAAAAAAAAAGGAAATGACGATGTGTAACTTCCTGTGAAGATGAGGAAGATACACTGACATATCCGTGTGTGCAAGTGAGCCGGCACTCGGCCTGGGCACCAACCTGCTTTTCACCTCCTGTAAAACCACAGAGAATGCTCCCCGGGGAACTTTCTGGGGCAGACAGTTGGTGACAGAGAGCCATCAGCAAATCCTGTCCAGACCACCACAGACAGTGGGAAGGTCACAGATGATTGACACTTCTGGCAACGTCCCGTCCCCGATCAGACTCCCAGTTCACTGCAGTGGCCCAGCTGCACGTGGATTCCTTAGTCCTGCATTTGAAGGAGGCAACGCCTGCCTTTGAACTGGCAGAGACAGAGTTCTTTCTTCCTCCTCTCCAAATGTCACCCCCACCCTCCCAATGTCTGCAGTGAGTTTCGGAATTGGCATTTAGAGTTAAGATGTGGATTCTCTGTGGGTGGCCTCTCGGCGCAACCCCTGCCTCACTTCCCACTTCCCATCACAGGCCTTGGCCTGGCTTCTCTCACCACGGAAAGCAGGACCCCCCCCCCCAAAACCCACACTCTTCTCGACCAAACTTGAGCTAATCCCGTGTAAATAGTACTTGAGCTTCAGAAGTCTGGGTCCCCATGTTTGTGTGCACGACACACTTCTCAGCATTGTAGCCGGGGCCGCCCCCAGTCACTGGGTTCCTGTAATGACAGTCCCCTGCCTGAGTGAGCGAACGAATGACTGTCCTTCACGACGGAGCTGCCCCCAGGACCACAGATGACAACGCAGCTCAAGGGGCGTGACGGAACCACGACAGACACAGGGCAGGAAACCCGGTGCTCCCCCCCTTTCGCCTGGGCGAAAAGGCGAACACTGGCGAGACATCCATCTTGTAAGTGACCTGGGTCCTCTCAGAGCCTCCGTTTAGGGCTCTTCTGGGGCAAAGCAGGAGCGTGGGTAACTTTCCCTCTCATCTGTCATTCCACCACGGCAGGGGCCAACTCTGCCCTTGCAGACTACTCCCAGAAGAGCCATGACCATTACACTTGAAGTCTCCATCAACCGGGAACACACCTGTGTGTGACGCGGGCGCTTTACTGCATCCCTCACACAAAGGTTGCCAACGTTTGGACAGAGTATTTTTCATTTGGTTGAAGCTTTTTTTTCCCCAACGTCTTCTTGTTCTCCAGTGATGGAAGGTCAAGTCTGGGGCAAGGGACTGTATTAATAAAGCCCTTGTGAGGGGGGTGGCTGAAATGACACTTCAGTCCATCACTGACCAGAAAACACTGCCCAGCGAGACTGGGTGGGCAACCGCCTTCACACCGGCCCTCAGCACGAGGGGGCCAGCTCTGGGGATGGCCAGTGTCCGCCACCGCGGGTGTGCGTGTCCGTGAAGGAGCTGGCCCTTGGCTCACGATGAGGGGGTTTGAATTGGAAACCTTGACAGATGTCTTCCCCGAGTGATGACGGTGAATGAGTTAGAGCTCGCCGTCTTCCTCGTGAACTCTAAGGGAGGGAGGGAAGGCAGGCTTCTGCCAGCTGCGGGCACCACCACCATCTCGGGCTGATTCTCAAGGGGATGGGCAGCTCTGGGGCACCCCCACACAGAGACCCTGAAGAGGAGCTGTATGGAGCACCAGTAACCCAGTGCCCAGCTCAACAAGCAGCCAGGAGGTGGGCTGCCCACTTCAAGACTCATGATGTGGATAGCACCTCTGGGCTCAGGAACCCACAATACAATGTGTGTGTGTGTAGTACACTCCCGCCAAACTTAATACTGGGTGGGCCAAAAAGTCCGTTTAGCTTTTTCCGTAAACTAAAAAATGCATTTTTCATTTTCACCAATGACTTCATTGGTTTGGATATCTGGAGTGTGTTGGCTATCTCCCTCCCGCCACTGGCTTCCAGTGGGTCCAGGCCAGGGTGCTGCCAAACATCTTCCAAAGCATCAGACAGCCCCACAGCAAAGAGTTATTTGGCCCAAATGTCAATAGTGCCAACAAGCTTCGCAAACCACTGCTGACACATTCAGTCAGTCATGGCACCTTCTCCATAAACTGCATAAATCTTATTTTGCATTTCAGTCATGTTTTGACCTTTCTTGAAATAATAAAGCATAATACATCAACATGTTATGTATTTTCTTTCATCTTCAATATTAAAATGGCTGCACAAAATTTCACCAATTTTGATAATTTTTTTTTAAAATGCACACTGATATGACAGCTGTCACAATGCAATCTAAACAAACTGTTTCAAATGACATTAAAGACAACTACGCACTACTAGAGCCATCAGATGGAAAAAACCAAACGACCTTTTTGGCCAACCCAACAGCTACAATGTTGACGGCCTTCGCACTGAGCATTCACCCAGTACCACACAGACGGGCAGTAAGCAGGGCGGAGGATGTTCACCCAAGTGCGTCCTCTGGGAGCCCAGGGGTCCAGGGCAGTTAAGTTTGGAACAACATCCCACATGGCTTTCCTCTGGGATTCTGACATGTCAGCAACTATAAGCTCCCCGTTGATTTAGCACCAGTGTTGGGGTGAGATGGAAAGAAACAGCTGATGACAAGAACTCGGTTTTGTTTTTACATGATGAGAGCCCACACCACCGACACGGGCACTGTAGATGGTTTTCTTTAGTATCTCAGCCACAGTCTGCGTATCCCCCTTTGCCTGTGAGATCTGGGTCTTCTGTGTTACTTCTCAACCTTTGGAAGTTATGTTAACTCTCACAGTGAAAAGTTGCCTTTTATAAACATTTCGTAAGTTGCCTTTAATAAACCCTGGCACCTTTAGGATAAACAACAGAATTTCCAGTCCTGTAAAGGAATATTGGAACTTCATGTGCCTTTTCTTTCATTGAAATAATTAATTTCTTTAACAGAGTAAACATGTCACCAAAGGCATCAACGCGGCCGGAGCCGTCAGCTGGAGCGAACGGGCTTGCGACGGAAAGACCATCGTTCTGAGAACAGCCTTGCCGTCTTCCCTGCGGCTTCTGGGGCCTGTTCCTGGGACTGCAGCAATTTCTACCGCCTGTAACAACACTGCCTGGGATGGGGCGGGAAATCTGCTTCTACACTGCTACGTCGTGACAATCTTTTCTTCTCACTTGGGGATCCTTTGAGATTTATAGAAAAGGGGAGAAGGTCGTGCACGGGGTTCCCAGCAACCCCTCTCCAGTTCCCCTTGGTTGTTAAGCTTGTTACCAAGGAATGTTCGTCAAGACTAAGAAACTGGTGCTGGCATATTACTATTAATGAAACTCCAGGCAGTCTTTGGATTTTACCAGCGTTTCCACCAATGTTTTCTTCGTGACCCAGAATCCAGTTCTGGGCCGACAGTGCATTCCATTCACGCCGCCCCTGCCTCCTCTGGTCTCTGGCAGTTTCTCCATCCTTCCTTGACGGCCTTAAGGAGCAGTGGTCAGGCGGTCTGTAAAACACACTCCAACCAGAGCTTCCTGCCTGGTGTGCATGTTTGGCTGAACAGGGCTTGTAGGTTTTTGTGACAGTGTCAGAGGGGACAGGCCGGGCACATGATGCTCCTGATGACGCTCACCTGACTGCTTGGCCAAGGGGGTTGTTCGTCAGCTTTCTCCACTATAACTGATCATCCTTCTTTCCTTTCTTTTTTTTAGCTAATCTTCTAGAAGCCACGCTAAGGAACGATGAAAGGAACAAAATGGCATCTCGGTGGGCTGTCTGGTCTAAGAACCCGCCCGAGGGGCCAGGAGATGAACAGGTGTGTACGGAGACTGCCCCAGTCCCTACCTTTTACGCAGATGGGGACCACCTCGGCACGTCCATAGCCTCTGCCCGGTGCCTGGCAGGTTCTTCCTGAACAGGGCGGGGAGAAGAGTGAGGCAAGGGAGGCTCCGGGCACACCCAGTCTCAGGGTCCTAGCCTGTGTGACCCTTAGAGGGAAGGCCTCCTTAAATCCAGTACATTCCACGCCGCACCCTGGTCTCAGACCTGCTCTGACACTTTAATTTTAAAAACCCTAAAACCTAAAAAGATGCACTATTTTAGAATGCAGGGTACTGCCAAGGCTCTGGGGTGTCCTGCAGAACCTTACTGAACCCACCGTCTCAAGTTAATTCGATCACAGAGCCCTCTTTCGCAGAAGGGCCCTGTCTGTGCCTAAACTTACTTATACTCTTTGCGGAAATGAGAGCTGAGGGGAAGGCAGTAGCTTGGGTCCAGCCAATTGGTTCTGGACCTGAATCTGCCTCTAGTCCCAGCTGCCCGACCACAGCTAAGTTTCCTCACAAAAGAATGCTCTGCAGAGATTCCGGCAGCCTCAGCCACATTTCAGATGCATCGAAATGGATTTCTCTGACCTCTCACACACCCGGGGACAGCTGTGCTTGCACTTCTGTGAGCTGTGGAGCGACTGACCCTGGTCACCACACCTGGGAGCGTAAACTACCCAGACAGGCAGCCAAGCACTTGGACACTGACCCCTGCTGGAATCACAGCAGAACTGGCAGAACTGCTCACTGGAACACACTGCAGGCGGACAGGCCGCAGCCACGCCCTGCACCCAGCCCCCATGGCCCTTCTGTCCTCCAACTGCCAGGACTCAGGTGCAGCCCTAACAGAACGCACTTCTGCTCTCTGGCATGGGATCTTCGATGTCTTCTGAAGAGCACCGCGCTGGCAGGCTGGCACGCTGCAAATTTAAGAAATGAGCCATGATAAACACCCTGGCGAGCCTCACGTCCCAGTTTCGAGGCTCCCCGCTGCAGCAGTGTTCCGGGTCAGGAGGTCACGGCGACCTGCCGAGTCACCACCACTTCCGCCCAGAAGCAGGAGACCAAAGGGGCACAGCCGAACACCACTCAGACCCAGGCTCTACCTTGGCTACCGACAAGGCCTTTCTGACCCGGGGCTGCAGTTTTTCCTACTAAGTGACGGGAGGAGATGCCACAGACTCGCCTGCACCAGGCTCAGTGACACTATTCCCACACCGCCCCCTGGGGGAGGCGACAGCCCACCTCCTGCCCTGTTCTCCTCTCCTCGACCACAGCTATGAGTGGGCTCCTGTAGGGTGATTTTAAATACTGCGCTGGCCAGGGGGCAAGGGTGATGCTATTTGGGTGAGGTATTAACAAAAGCAGGAGATTTAAGAGGTCAAGATGCGAAGAAGTCAAAGCTCTGGTCAGTCCAGGGGGGCCTGGCCTGAGCTGGGCGGAGGGCAAACTGAGGCCGACTCTGTATCCTCGGTGCTCCCTGCCCTCGGCCCGGCCCCGCACTGGCCATGCACACGCTGCAGCGTGCAGGGCTGCCACAGGGGATACTGTTCTTTTCTCGCAGGACATCTTGAGAGAGGAGTCTGTGTTTACGAAGGTTAATTCCAGGCTCGGCCAACTGCCACTTAAGGCGCAAACGCTCCGAGTCAGTGGGCTTTACACGTCCCGTCTGCTGCAGAGCACCTCGCCTCAGAGTGTGCTTTCAGCCGGTGGACTGCCCTAAACACGCAAAGCTGCTGACGGATGAGGGCTGGCCTCGCCGTGACATCCATTCCTCAGCTTGTGCTCATGTGCTTATAAGGAAGTGGGGCTCCGTGAGCGTTCGCTCCCTCGCAGCCTCGGTGGGGTGGGGTGGGGTGGGGTGGGGTGGGGTGGGGGTGGGGCATGCTGTGCTCGCAAGGACGGCCCAGCATGACCTCAGGGACAGCTCCATTGCTGCTTCCCTTTGTGTCTTTGCTGTCACCATGTTGATGGAACCTCCACACAGCAGAGCCAGAAGACAAGCGTGCCCTGAGAGGAGCCCTGGAATTCCACCTTGAAACAGACACTTTTGCTTCTGACTGGCCGAGGATCTGGGGCAACCCACAGGACCCTCCTGTCCATTTCCACTCCCCCGAGGGATCAGACTTTGTTAGGAGTAAGCGTGACTTTTCAAAATATTTAACAACCTGCCGCACAGCACAGTCACAGAGCGATCCGAGGAGAGGCCAGACGCAGCAGCAGTACAGCATCCTGGGAGTGTGTGCATGAGCCACCCTTTCTGGTTCCTGGGTGGGGGGGCAAGTCCTGGGCGAGCAGCCCGGGCGGTTTGCAGCGGGGCGGGGCCAGTGGTGGTCTACCAGCCAGGGAGAGAGCATTCAGTGCAATCAAGAGCAGCTATCCTGCGAATCAAAGCATCGCAGGTTCGATTCCCAGTCAGGGCACATGCCTGGGTTGCAGGCCACAGCCTCCAGCAATCGCACATTGATGTTTCTCTCTGTCTCTCTCTTTCTCCCTCCCTTCCCTCTCTAAAAATAAATAAATCTAAAAAAAAAATAAGAGCAGCTGTCGGCACCGGGTCTGGGTGACCCTCAGGCCTGCTGGGGGTCGGGGCGCAGGGTGGGCACCTCGGGAGGAAGCACAGAAGAGGAGCCTCTGTTACCTTGGCCTTTGTGATCAGACCATGTTAACACCCAAGAAAGTCTGGCCCCCAGATACTGCGACTGCACCGATAACTTCGGAATAAAGAAGTCCAGCAAGAACAAAACTCCTCCCTGAGCCGAGCTCCACACACGCCTGGGGGTGGGCAGGCCTTGGGAGACTAAGACCTGAGACATGGGGAGAGGTCTGGCCCATCTCGGGGGAATTTGGTGCAATCCTCTGACTGCAGACGGAGACCGTCTCTTCCAGGCACGCCAGCTCAGATTGCCACTCAAAACACATACGCTTGAGTCTGGGGAAAGGCAAGCATGAAATACGCTTCACTGAGAAGCTGAAAAGCATGGAGGGTGAGTTAATTTCAAGGAGGAAAGTCAGTGGGTGGCACAGTGCAGAGAAACGCAGGCAGGGTTCACCTCTGCGGGGCCGACATTGATTTTCCCGCCTGGGAGAACCACCAAATTAGTTGGCCCTTGAAAACAAGATCGACTTCTTTTTTTCTTCCCCCTTAGGTCTCACGTTTTAAGACCATGAAACAATGGGAGATTAAAAGTCGCATTCAGAAACAGAAGTAGAAAGGAGGGTTCGGTGGTATTTCTCTTTGTTCAGAGAAAATGCTTCTCAAAGGTATTTCATAACTGAAATGTAAATGCGTAGGTGGGGGACGGGATGTGGTGTTCCTTGCTGGGTTTGGGTTGGACACAGAGGCAGCCTGAGAACTTAGCCGGGGACAGAAGCCTCCCGTTTCTGGTCATCACAGGGGCTGTTGTGGGCCCAGCCCCCGCCAACAGACAGCTGCAGAGCACCCAGGTCCTGCCCTGCTCCCGTGGCTAGTGTCCTGGATGCAGGCATCCATTAGAAGCTGGAAGTCACACCACCCTTTGAGGGAGAGGAGGACAAGTGGTGGGAGGAATCACTCAGGTGTGACATGTCCTGTCCCTTAGACGTGGGGCCTTGGGCAGGGCAGTCACTCTCAAGCCACAGCTTTTCTAGCTCTAAATCAAGGCTGACACTGCTGCCATCCTGCAGAGAGGGTGACCTGAGTGCAGGCCTTCTGAGGCCCGATGTACCGAAACATAATCTGGTAGGCCTTCTTTAAGGGAAAAAAAAGTTGATAAATTCAGAGTCTGGAGGGAGGTTTTGGAAGGGTCTCATGCAAGCAGAGGGTCGGACAGGTTAGGCCTCGTCCACTCCAGAGGAAATCCACTTTCGCGCACCTGCCTACAGCCAATGAGACGAGAGGTGTGTGCACGAAAGTGCTTTGCAGGTTGTAAGACATCATGAATGCACGATGCAGAATTACATACATACATAATACCCACTGTGCGCTCCGAGTTTCCCCAGGTGCAGCTGTGAGCAAGACAGACATGTTCTCCGCCCGACAAAACCTGAGCTCGAGGCTCTCCAGTGACCACCCACAGCAGAAGGCCCTCTGAACCCTGAATAAAGAGGAAACCAAGCTCATCAATGGGGTGGGCGGGGCACCAGCCCCTCCCAGGGCTCTCCATGGTCCTGACTCTCAGCCCTGGCTCTCTGAGACTTGAGTGCTATTCATTCTCCACCTCCACCTGTCCTCCTTCCCAGTCACTGTCTCCTCACTAACTTCCATTCCAAAGCCCCCAGGGAGACAAGGAAGCCTTTCTAACCCCTGATTTTCAAATATGAATGGACAGTGGTTGCCTAGGGCAAGGGGTGGTGGGGGTGGATGGAAGGATCAGAGGGCAAGAGCTAAGGGAGATGATAAAGGTTCTCTAACATTAATTGCAACGACAGTTGTACACATTTGTGAACATCCTGAAAGCCACTGAACTGTAAACTTGAAAAGGGTCAATTATGTGGTATGTGAATTGTACCTCAATCAAGTTGTTAGACAATATGGACAACCAAAAAGCAGCTAAACGTCAAGAAAAGTTTACAGCAAGAAAAAAAGGCCAGAATAAATAAACCAGGAAAAGATGAACCTGAAGAAAAGCCACTATCATTCCGAAAGTGGAAGAGAACTTTTAAAAAGACTAATTATCCTCAGAGAGGTTTGAGAAGGTGTTGCACCCAAAAAGTAAGACTAAGAAGCTAGAAAACAGGCATCATTCAAGAACAAGTTCTTGTCATTTAAAAAAAAAAAATTGCTGAGATGTAAAAATTCTGTTAAAGGTCTGGAAAATAGAGTCAAGGATAGACCTTTCTAGAAAAGTCTAGAAAATAAAGTCAAGGATAACTCTCACAACTTAAAGCAACAGGCCCGAAACACTGGACACATCTGAGTACCAGCACTTTCGGAATGAACATCTGACTACCAGAACTCTCAGAACCAGAGAACAGAGAAAATAGAGGAAATGAAAATAAAAAGGGAAAAATAAAGAAAAGTTTTCCCAGAGATAAAAGCAAACAAGAGCCTTGATAATGAAAGAGTCTGGCACGAACCAAAATTACCCACGTCCAGGCCCATCAGCGTGAACTTTCAGAATATCAAAGAGAAAGCCAGGGCCGAGAAACTCAGAGAGAGATAAAATGGGGGGTCCACAAAGAAACCCAGATCCCACTGGCATCAGACGCAATAGATCTTAGAAGACCATATAACGGCTTTTAGAGTCATCACTGAAAATAATACTGAACTGAGAATTTTATACTCTAATTCCCCATGAAGAATGAGAGAACTAAATATCTGTCTAATACAGAGAGAAATCAACTGCCTAAAGTTGGTGGAGGAAGAAATAAAAATGCCAGTATATTGTTTGAAGTTGCACAGGCACCCGTTCAAAGAATTAAATAATCACTATTATTTTTAATGGAAAGAGAGATGATGGTTAGACAAAAAAGGGTAAACAAGCTAATTTTTTTAATAGATCTTTTCCTTAGGTGATATGTGAACAACATCCAGAGGTACATAAATAACTATTGGAAGTACTGAAAACAGAAATGTTTTTACAAAGTCGCTGGTAAGCGGCAGGCCTGAAAGTGGCCAGGGAGCCTTTTATTTTGCAAATGAGATACAGGTTTTCAAATGTTTTAAAGTCTAATTACTGGGACTTCTGCATACGCAGCGCCAAAAAGAGCTCCGCTCTTGACACCTCAGTAGCTGCTCCTGAAGCAAACGAACTCCTTGGTTCACGGCATTTTCAGTTACTTGGGAAATGTCATCTTATTCTGATGCCTCCTTTGGAGATTCAAAATGTGCATTCATTCACTGAGAAGTTCGGCAGAAAAAAAACCACTTTAACGTCATTTGTAAGCAAGTCAATTCATTGAAAGGTCAATTTGATAAATTATTTGCTGATTTTCATAAATTTAGCACCGTTTTTTTCCTTCAAGATTTATTACTTGTAATGGAAATGTTTCCAAAGCTCTGACAGGAATGTGCAATGGCAAAAAAATATTAAATGTGCAAAAAGCTAGCGAGGCATAAATTAAGTGGATAATTTTCCACATATGAGATTGTTTAGGTTTCTTTTGAATGTTTCCGAATGTTCTTTTTGAACTTCATTTAAAACGTCAAGCACTTTAAGTTTTCCTTCCACAGCTCCTCCATTGGCCTATCAGCATTAATTTAGGATTTCTAGCAATTACACACTTAAATTAAATATAAATTCAAAAGCATCTTAAAGATATCAAAATTTAAAATGTCTATCTAGTTTAAATTCTAAATGGAGAAATATACAAAATTAAGGCTAACAAGCTACTTAGGAATTGGTGAAAGAACATTAAAAATGCTTCAATAAAAAATGATATTTCAAAAGTGGGGAAGAAAAGTCAAATACAGCGGAAACAATCATGTCACACGGGAAATGTCAAACCTTTAGATAGAAAAACTGCATTTCAGATAACACTGAGTTCTGTTTCACCAGCCTCCCAGAATTTTTAAAAAATGTATCTCAGAAAGCAACTCAGTATTAGTTAATATCCAGGAAACTATCTTTCAATACCAGTGATCCAGGCTGAACATTTCTGAAAAGGCTACGGAACCACCACTGGCACATTTGGCATATCTAGTAAATGGGTCTTTCAGAGATCGGGGCCGGTGAACTGGCTTTTCGCGAACTGGCTGTCAGTAACCGGTTTTCAGCAAACTGACCTGCAGGGATTCCACTGAGCCTCGCTGTTCCCGAGCTCATTCAGCCAGGACCCTTCCTTCACATCATGTGGGTGGGACTCCTGTCCCCAGGGAGTGTGCTTGGGGACGCACGACTTACGAGGAGTGGAGCCAGGTGCCTGCTCCAAAGACTCCGGGGAATAGCAGACCTGGGCCACGTTAACTAGAGAATGGTAACAGGGAAACTCACGAGAAAAGGTAGTTAACTTTTACCCAAATGTTACACATCTATGAATCTGCAGATTCCATCTTTTATTCCTCCACCTCTAACAGTGAATAATTCCACATTTTATATTGTCGTATAAAATTAAAATTTTCCATTTTCATAAAAAAAGTCACAGGTGGGAATGACGTGTTGTGTTGGCCGTCTTTCTCTCCTTCCCACGTTGTTGTGTCTGAGATGCAGAGTGCCCCCTGCCCAATCAAACCCTTACAACCCCGCGGGACAGAGAGGAAGCAGGTGCGTGAAGCTGGCCTGGTGGGGGAGTTGGTGGGACAGGGACCATGGCAGACAGATGGGGCCCCAGCCGGGGCTGGCTCAGCCGCTGCTGCCCAGCCCAGCTGCTGCTGCTCTGGGATCGCTGTCCTTATCACCAGGGCCTGTGCTCTCCCAGGCAAGGCCAGAAATCTAGACTTTCCAAAAACGTGTAAATCTCCCTTCTACAGGTTAGCAACTCTCTGAACTAAAATAACAACAACAAAATGCTACAGAACTCATTACAATCATATGCTTTTCAAATACACAGCTGGCCCTTGGACAACATGGGTTGGACCGTGTGGGCCCACTCACACACAGAGCTTTTTCAGTAAATGCATCCAGTACTGTGTGTTTTCTCTTCCTTATGATTTTCTCAGCAACACTTTGTTTTCTCCAGCTTACTGCAAGAACGCAGTATATAAAACATATAACATAGAAAATATACGTTAATTGACTATGTTATCAGTAAGGCTTCTGGCCAACAGTAGGCTATTAATAGTTACATTTTGGGGGGGCGGGCATCAAAAGTTGTGTGTGGATTTTCAACTGCGTAGGTCACCCCTGACCTCTGCATTGTTCAAGGGTCAACTGTATGTGAATGTGTGTGTTTATGTGTCACCGATATCACTTTGTGACACGTCTGTGTTATGTGTGTATATGCCATAGACATAAAGCTCAAGATACATATCATCTTACTCTACTGCCCGCTGAGTTACAGAACCCGCCCCCGACGAGCCACCAAGGCTGTGCTCACTCCTGAGGACCAGGCAGAGGAAGGAAGGGCATGTGTCATCCACAGATCGACAGTAATGGGGGCGACAGAGAAGCAGAGTGGAGCGGGTTTGTTTTTGTACTTTATTTGCGACTGAAACTGAGTAAGTTTTAGAGGTTTGGAAACGCAGAACCTCAGCCAGAAGGGACATTAAATTTCATTGAGACAATCCTCTCACCCCTGGAAAGAACTATTTTGATAAAATCTAATAAACGGTCACATGCTGTGGAAACACTTCCAAAGATGAGGAATTCCCTGCCCTTCAGAGCTGCGTGGTCCCTGGCTGGGTGCCTGCAGGGAGTGTGTCTCCCCTCCCGTCCCGAGTCATATCCCTGAGTTCCTCCTCCGCCAGCCCCGAGCGGGCGTCCACTCCCTGCCTGCACTGCAGCCCTTTGAAGATTAGAGAACCTGTCACAGCTGGTCTCCTTTCCCTTCCCTGAGTCTGCTCCACTTTCACCAGCCGTTTCTCACATCACAGGGGTACAAACAAGGCTGCCCCACTCTGGGTCACCGTCAGCTAGAAGCTCTCTAGGTGCAGTGTGGTGGATGCGTGTATCCAACCTCCTGGTGTTGACGCTACCCTTAGAACAATGCAGCCCAAGGTCATGTCAGCTTTCTTAGCCACTGCGCTAGTCCCCCTCCACCCCCATACATCTCGGTTAGGAGTCTTTCTGTCGTATGAAGCAAGAAACCCAATTGTAATTAGCTGACAAAGTATGAAATTTGTCAGCCCACGTGTCTATGTAACTCCGCAGTACAGGGGGAAATCGGGAGTCAAGCAATGCTTGAACGCGACCAGAATCTCTCTCCATTCCTCGCCTCTGCCTTCTGGGTTTGGTCTCTGTTCTCACTCTCTGTGGTCTCAAGAGACCTAACAGCCTCAGTCGGAAGCAGTAGGAAGGGGAAAGTCTGCTTTCTTCATGTCTCAAATAAAAGTCCAAGAACGGCCATCATTGGCTCTAACGTGTCTGACTTGGGTCAGACGACCAGGAAAATGCAATCCTCTCACTTCGGTTAATCACCAACTACCCCGGTGGCCAATCACATACAAGCTGCACGGCCTGGATGTTTGAGGTTCTAGTAAGAAAGAGAATGGAGGAATTTACACTAATGGAGCCACCCAAACTAATCCACCACGAAATACTAGAAAAATCCTCCGGCCTATTATTGAATTTTTAATCACAAATGCAGACTTTTGCACGTATCCCTATTTAAGTTCATCTCGTTCATATCAACCAAATGTTTCTAAATAAGGAGGTAATTTCATAGTTTGATTTAGCCCCCCAAAGTATTAGCTGTTCTTCTCAGCTGTGCCCCCCGTGAAAACGTGATGTGCGTCACTCTGTGCATTCACCTCCTTAAGCCTGATAAAAATGTTGACTTAGAACTTTAAAAAGGGAGCTCAGAGGTACGTTGATCCATTCCGTATTTCCCCTGAGGAGTGTACCAACCATTAACAGCCACGGTCAGAAACAGCTGTTCAAAACGTGTCACTGAACCTCACCAGCCCGCTTCTCCATCTACAGGAAAAGTACCAGGAGACATTGTCAGATACCTTGCTGAAATGGAGCACCCTCTTTCCGAGGCAGCACCTCCAAAGTGCACGCCGTCTCCTGGCTGCGCGCCTTCGTGCCAGCTGCCGGGAACAGGCATGGCGCACTGGGAGGAAGAACCCCGCAGAACGTTCTGCGCACCGCGATCAGGGTCCCCGGGTCCTCGCACAACACCACCTCCGGCAGGCCTGGCCAGCCTTGCGGCCCCTCTCCCTCCACCAGACGTCCTCCTAAACGGCTAGTTTGTATTCTGGCGGGAGCGGGTCCCGCTGCTCCCTTTGATGCTCCAGAAACCTGCCCTTGCGGAGCTTGACTCCTAAGGCATCACAGCTCTGATGGTACAGAGCCGCTCACACCTTCCCTCTTAAGTCACAGTGTTTTACTTATCAGCCTTCGGACTCTGCTGGCTTGTCCAGCATCCACCCCGCACCCCCCAAGCTCCTGTCCTGTTTCAAACCTGTGTTCCTGGTGGGGCTGCCCGCACGCTCTCTCCCCTGGTCCAGGCAGGAGCAGATGTGAAACCCAAAGAAACCTAAGAAAGCCGTCTGAAGTGCACATTTTTGGGGGTGGGGGTGGGCAGCTAGAGGGAATAGAACCTCCTCTTTTGTCACAGAACTAGAGAACTGTGGACGGGGGCTGCAGGACGGCGTCCTGTCTGCCCTGTGGTGGGGAAGACTGTGCGTGTGGGAGAGGACGGCCACCACGTACAGGAACGAGCAGGTCCAGGGAGAGGAGGAAAGACTGAGACAGAGAGAGAGAGAGACGGACACCCACCAGGTGACCCAGACAGTGCTCCTGATTTCTGTCACACCCGATCTGCCCCAGCCATGCACAGTTATGAGGTCAGCAAACTCCCTTTGTGGTCTGAGCGGGATTTCCATGGCGTGTAACGAAAGGAACCGAGATGGATTCACGTGCAAGAAGGCAGGGTGGTGTGGCTGTAACGAGCACTCAGTCCTCCTGTGTAGTGACCATCCCAGGAGTGCCTGCCCCACGGCCCACGGGCCACATGCAGCCCAGGAGGGCTGTGAATGTGGCCCAACACAAAACCATCAATTACTTAAAACATGAGGAGTTTTTCTTTGTGACTACGTGTTGCCATGTATTTAATGTGTGGCCCAGAGACGCCAAAAGGTTGGACACCCCTGACCCTAGAGCTACATAACCAGGTAAAGCTAACACAGGATGTCTTTTTTAAAAAATTACAATAGAACATCAACGAACCCAAGACTTGAGTTTGAGCCCTCGCTCTCCCATAAAGGGGGTAAGACGGGAATCTCAGGGGGTAAGTCTTGTTCTCAGCAACCCCCCACCCCGGGGAGACGGACAGGCTAGCTTCCTCCTCGCTGTGGCTGGAAGGGTGAGAAGGGCCAGCAAGTTGTGGGGTCCACAGGAGGCTCTTAATAAATGACAGCGACTGCCTTCCAGTCTAAGACCGTTGAGAGGTAGTGGAGAGTCCTTCCGGTCCTTTTACCCATTCCTCTGGAAGGACAATGCTAACAAAAAGCCGGCAGATGCTTTCACAATCGCTGACCCCAATCTGTCTTACTTTGGGGAGCTGTTATGGCGGTGTCTCCCACGACCGGTGAGAGCGGATCCGCTCCTCTTCGATTCTGCAGGGCAGCGTGCTGGTGCGATCACCACGAGAGCCCTTCGTGCAGCAGACGCGACCCCGTCACCCACTCCTCACTCTGTGGGTGGGCGCTGCCCCGCTCCCCACCGCCGCTCCCAAACCCCGTCACCCACTCCTCACTCTGTGGGTGGGCGCTGCCCCGCTCCCCACCGCCGCTCCCAAGGCCCCTGTCCAAGGCTGGGGCCCCTGCACCTTGGTTTCCTAGCACCTGGCTGGGCCACTTCCCTCAAACACACCTGCGTGTTACACACTCTTCCCAGCCGGCACACGCTCGTGGCCTCAAGAGCTTTGGGCTACCTAGCCCGAAGGACATTTTTTTTTTTGCACTGTAAAACTGGGAACGATCCTTTTGGGGGCTATTTACACCCCATCTTTCATTTCTTTCAAGGATCTCTTACTGTTCTCACAAAAGCTATCCATACTCTCTGTAAGTGATCAAATTTATGAGATTTGGCAAATCGGTATTATTTGTGCAATTTAATTGGAGGTCCATTCATCTGCCCTTGAAGAAGTGCCAAAAACTCAGTATGGAATCCACTCAAAATACACAGGTAAATGCATGTAAGTGCGCTGATCATGTTTTTTTTCAAATCATAAACCATGTGATTTGAGAAATTCAACTTTATAAACAATTAAAATTGGTTTTAATCAGTCCTTTTTGAGCCTTTCAAGGTTGCACCCATCATTCTTCAGGTCTGTCTGATTTTCTGTTAGCTCTCTCCTGGGGAAAATGTGGTTTTTGGGTGTATTTTTTTTCTATTTTCTCTTCCTCGAGCTGGGAAAAAGCAAAAGAGATAGCAGTTATGCAGCTGCAGGGGCAGCCAAGCAAGAGATTGATTCAACAGGAGGAATGTAATGCATCCCAGAAGATTCCCCAGGATTTGCTATCCAGCTGCTTAGGGCACAATTTGTTGTAATAAGAAACTGAAGGTTTCCTGTCAGGAATGTCAACGTGCTGAGAGATGGCTTGTGAAAGTTAACGGGAGAAAAAATGAACCGCAGTGGGAAATGCTTATATTCTGGAAATGCCTGCACAAAATGGGAAGACTAAAGACGGTTTCTCAGGGCGTATACATTGCTCATATACACTGGTGAATGCAGAAGACCAAACGCTTTCCTGTGCAGCTAACCTAGCCCCGGGGTGGAGTGTGGCTTTCATCTCGCTCACAGGGAGGTTGTTTAAAGAAAGTCAGCGAACGCAGGACAGAAAAGATATTTCATTTCCGGTGGCCTGGCCTGGCATCTCAAGAGCTAAGGTGTAGGGGTTGGGGTTGCAATGAATTGGGTTGGTGCACGGTTGTGGGATTTGGGGGCCAAAGGGTACTGGTACCCTTGTTCCAGGTAAGGATGGGAAACAGGGGGCATGCACTGGGTAGGGAGAATTAAAGCAGCCAGAATGACAGACTGCCAAGCCCCAGACAAGAGGACAACTGGAATTTGAAGGCAGAGCCTGCCATCAGCACCTGAAACCTCAGCGGGAGGAAAAGGAAGCCTGTCATGGAGCATGGGCATCTGAGGGCTGGGTAAAGGCTGCAGATGGAGAAAAACCAACCAGGGAGCTATCGGAAGGTGGGTTCCAGGAGCTTTGCCTCTGGTCTAACCCTTTTCCCGTAGACTAAGCGCTGCCACAGGGAGGCCGGCACCTCTCACAGGACGCGGTCCTGGACCGGAAGCTTGCAGGGGAAGGAGGGGCTGGGAGGGCCAGAAGGGGCAGGCTCTGGTGACGGACACGTGGAGAAAAGTGACGTCAGATGGAGAGCTCGCACACTGGTTTGAAATGAAGGGTTGATGTAGCCCAAAGACTGTGAAGGGGCTCAGTCATGATCCTCCCACTCCCAGCAAGAAGCCCAGACAGACAGCATGGCCACAGGCAGTGGAGCCGGTCTGGGAGCCCCTTGCCAGACCGTAGGCCTACGTTTGCCCAGGCACTTCCTGGTAGTAAGTGAACAGGGATCTGGAGGGGCCTTTAAAAATGCTGTTCTAAACAAAAACTGGAGGTGGTGGCCGCAGCTGGCCACTGGGTGGCTACGCAGTGCATGGAGGCAGAATGCATTTTTTTCTGGTCAAATGAGCTGGATGGAAGTGGTGTGGACAGGGCATTCCTGCAGCAATGTTACCATCACAGTGAAACAGGGTGCGGGCCCAGAGTGCCCCAAATAGGGATTTGGAATGGGGTCTGGAACTCAAGGTGTCCAGCAAATATTAGAAAGATATATAGGATGTCCTCACCCTTTCCCCCACAGGTGTGAGTTGGGAGAAAGGACACATGGAACAGGAACATGCAGAGCTGTTTTGTACAGTAACAGCTGTGCAGCTAACCTCTGGCATGGTCATTCAACGTATCTATAGCCTTTAACTGGTTGCATAGATATGTTAAATAGCTGTGGCTGTGCTCTGAGCCAGGAGGATGGAAGGGACTTCCACCCAAGATGTAACTGGGAGGCAACTCCCCCTGGTTACAGTGCCTGCATGAGAGCTTGGAGATGATTGGCTCCACACCATGGGGCCTCACCTGCCCAGACTTACTACGGCAGCCCAGTAAACTTTGAAGAATACAGGAATGCTGGCAGGTGTAACTGACTGTACGAGGAGTCAGAAATGGGGCTGCAGAGGAAGACTGGCGCAGGGATTTAAACCCAGGCATGGCAGCCATGGGAGGAGAGAACCACATGGTCTTGGCAGAGTGGAGACCCCCTTGCAGCTTTGCAGAGGAAAACCACACGGCTTGATCCTGGCCAACAACACAGCTGATGGTGTCGAGAGCCTGAATCTACTTTTCCTGAGATACAGTACCCCAAATTAGGGCAGAGGGAGAAGGAAGGACTGTGTTCGTCTATGGGTATCCTAAAGGACTTTGATATTTTAATGAAGACATTAGGTCACTACTTTAAGTCTGTATAGCTTTAAACAAACATTTCTTTTCCTTTTCACAAATCTCTGGCATTGAGAGACGTCTTTCCTCTGGTAGCAGACATAGTGAACCTAGTAGGGGGGTCCTTTTGGTAATAGTGTATTGTACCCCCCCTTGTGTTCTATAACAGCTTTTGGGTTCCCAGATGGGACAATAATTGCCCCCGCTCCCAACCTGTTCTGGAACAGTTTTTGGCTCCCAAGGTGGGGCCAATAATTGTTCATGGCAGACCGACCCCCTCAGGTACAAAAGAGTGAGACTTCAGAATTTTCCTAGTCTCTGAGAATTTCTCAGCACTCCTCCTAATCGCGCCCAGAAAGGTGAAAAGGAAATGAAACAGGGAATGGAGCAGAGAAGTGAAATGGTCTGGTTGAAAACTTGGTTTCTGAACACCATTTTGGAATAATGGAGTTGTGGATAATGGTTAGTTAGCGTGCTGCTCCCAGGTTGAAGCCCAGGGGGCACTAAGGGAACCTACACTCAGGTTTGGGGGGGAAGCAAACCCAAGGCTCTGTAAGCCGAGCCTGCATGCATGTTGGGGATCGGACAGCAAGCCACGTGGGTGCGCCGCCATTTTGGGTAAAATGGAGGATGAGCCACGTGAGTGCCCCACCGTGGAGAACTGAGCATGCGTGGGCGCCACCATCTTGGATGACCCAGCTTGCACGGGCGCTGCCATCTTGGATGAGCCAGCACACATGGGTGCCACCATCTTGGGACTGGGCAAGGTGGTGGCTAAGGGTTCTCTTCAGATTACGGGCTGTGTGCTGCTGCTGTGTGGGCACCGCACCAGTCAGATTCTCTGTGCAACTGGTTCTGATAGGAATGGCTCTGGTTCTGAAGGTCCTGAACTGGGGTCCAGGGGGACCATCTGATATATAGGGTGTTTGCAAGGTCTGAGCTTCAGAAAGCTGCAGGGACATGTCCCTGCGAATCTAGGGACTTTTAGTGGAAGGTACCTGTAGTGATGGGGGCTTTTGGCTGCCACATACTGAGTTTAAGTACAGTCCTTCCCGGTGTGGGAAAGGAACAGGGATTAAAAGTGAATGATGGTTAAATCTGGATGGGCAAAAATACGTATAAAGGATGTGAAAGTTTTAAACCTAGAGTAAAGGAAACCTCAACTACTTGTTTTTCGGTTTCATGGGAAAGGAGCAGGTTTCTCCTACTGGTTTGTTTCTGATCAGAAACCTTCTGTATCTGAAGACCTAGTTAACATCACCTGTAAGACCTAAGAAAGGTCACCTAGAAGACCTATTAAGGTCACCTGTAACCAGTTGGGGAGAATGCCTTTGCTGCTCCGGACCCAGGAAGGGTCACTCAGGGCTGACGAGTGCTTCAGTCTGAGGCAAAGGAGCAGGTCTCGGTCATGAGACCGGGTCTGAGGGAGCATGTCTCTGCAAGGCACCAATGGACACACGGTGTAAGAGAATGCCTCTCTGGAACTCTTGTGTTTTGGATTTTGCTCTGTATCTGCTCTGAAAAGGAAACTGGAATTCCAGAAAAGGTTGAAACTTCATACTCTGTAGGAGAGTGAACAAGGAAAAAGATTCTCCTTCACGCTTTTTATTTTTCTCCCTACCTGATCCCTCCAGAATTCCGCATTATGAAAGAGTGAAGACATAAGATTTCTTTGCATAAATCCAGTAAGACCAGTTGTTAACAGTGATTTTGTTAACCAAGACTTTGACTGGAATGTCACGCCTGAAGGAGGCATGCATAGGTTCTGGTTATTACCAGAAAGCCCAGAGGAACTGGGATTGACTTGTGAAGCTAGCGTAAGCCCACAAGAAAAGACTGGTACTTTGGTTGGTTGTGTGGTTCATGGCAGTCTTTCCAGGGAATGAACGAAGGTTGCTTTCCTGAAAGATGGCCAAAAAGGAACCTGTAGGAACAATGGAAGCCTCAAGGATTTGAGTGAAACAACTGGTGCAGGGGAAGCTGGATGGCAGATGTGTGGCTCTGCTTCCGTGCCCCGAGGGGCAGACTGAGAAGTCAATTTAAAGGTTCCCTGTGTGAGTTCCAGCAAAGTGGACTTAAAGATCATAAGTGATCCAGGCTGCTCTTGGAGTGTTTATGCAAACAGTACAAATTAAAAGTGGAGTTCAAAGTAGTCCCTTTAATAACAGTGAGGGTGATCTTAAAGAGACAAATTGTGGTTCAAGGAAAATCACAATGCTCAGTATTGGACATCAGAATGGCGCAGTTAACTGTCTTGAAAGTTTGTTTTCATTTGAAAGTTGAAACTGGGTGTGTAATATCACCAAAGATATACGGTTTACAGGTGCAAAGGACCTGTGAAATTGCCATTGTTAAATGTCATTGCAAGGACCTTGCAACTGAATGTCTTCCCAAAAGACAGTCTCACAGGCGCAGAGACTGGTTTGGGGATTGTTGTGTGATTTAGCCCGTGTGTTCTGTTTTCATAGGGTGTATGCCTATGACCTCATTACCTGAGTGATTGGATGCAATATAGGCCTCACTTAAGGAGCCCATCTTCATCATCGCCCCCCGAGACTCAATGGTTTGGCTGAACTAAGTGGTTGGGTTGGTGAAGGGTTCGGGTGGTCTGTGGGCTTCACTTTAGAACTGATTTTCCCTTTTCTGTCTTAATGGCTTGGACAGAAAGGGCCCAGATATCTGAAAAGAGGGAAATCTTAATGTATATATTCCCCTCAGCCCGAGTAAAGTATAGTGGGCCATAAGAGTTTTGGATAGGTGTAGCATGCCTTGTATACCTTCCTCCAGATAAGCCATTCTTTACCTAAGTCCCTGACTTTGCCATTTAGTGGTTATGATTTAATTGTGCCTTCCAACTCTTTCCAAATCTGTCACCTCCAGAATATGATGGTCCAGGATGCCAACTGTCCAGTAATGCCAGCCTTTGGAAACCAAGCCTGCAACTTCCTGGTGACAGCCAACTGACTGGGATTCTGTAAGGTCCTTCTCCTTACAGGAAGGACTCCCTCTGTGCTGCCCACCACCTTCAGGCAACCCCTGACCCAAGGGTAGGTAGTACGATGTCTGTGTCCAGCTGTAAGTAGTTATAAGAAGATGAGACCTTCGTCCGTTGTCCTTTATAAGATTATAAAGTGGGTGTATATCTGAAAGGAGTTATTGAAACAGGGTGCAGCCCAGAGGAGGGGCCCCAAATAGGGATTTGGAATGGGGCCCAGAACTCAAGGTGTCCAGGAAGTATTAGGATGTCCTCACCCCTTCCCCCACTGGTGTGAGCTAGGGGAAGGGACACATGGAGCAGGAACATGCAGAGCTGCAGCTGACCTCTGGCGTGGTCACTTCATATACCTACAACCTTTAACTGGGTTCATAGATATGCTTAACAGCTGTGGCCATGCTTTGAGCCAGGGAGAAGGGAGTGACTTCCACCCAAGATGTAATTGGGAGGCAACTCCCCCTGATTACAGCACCTGTGTGAGAGCTTGGAGATGATTGGCTCCACGCCATGGGGCCATGCCTACTCAGACCCACTATGGCAGCCCAGTAAAAGATATGGGAGTGCTAGCAGGTGTAGCCGATTGTGGGAGGAGTCGGAAATGGGGCTGCAGAGGAAGACTGGTGCAGGATTTTAACCCAGACGCGGCAACCAGTGAAGAGAGAACCACACGGTTTGAGTTTGGCCAGGGTGGGGACCCCCACAGCTTTGCAGAGGAGAACCACGCAGCTTGATCCTGGCCAACGACATGGCTGATGGTGCTGGGAGCCTGAATCTACTTCTTTTCCTGAGACTCGGTACCCCAAATTAGGGCAGAGGGAGAAGGAAGGACTATGTGTGTCTGTGGGTATCCTAAAGGACTGACTTTGATATTTTAATGAAGACATTAGGTCACTACTGTAAGTCTGGATAGCTTTAAATAAACATTTCCTTTTCACAAATCTCTGGCATTGAGAGACGTCCTTCCTCTGGTGTCCAACAAGCGACCCTAGTGGAGGGTCCTTTCAGTAATAGTATATTGTACCCCCGACTTTGTGTTCTGTAACAACAGGACAGTATCATTTAGGTGCGAGGGTGACCGGGTCCCGTGACAAGTGCCTGGGGCAGGAGGGGATGCCTTGGGGCTCAGGGCCCCGGAGCTGGAGTGCTAGCCCTGAGAGCAGAAAATTCCATGCCAGACAGTTGGCTTCCACTCCAAGTTCATCAAAAGTGAGTGCAGGGGAATGGGACTGAGATTCCCCAGGCGTGAAGCACCAGGACGCAGAAGGCGGACTGGGCAGAGCCACTGTTACAGGCTGTGTCCCTGTAAAATCCATGAGTTACAGCCTTAACCCTTGATACCTAGAATGTGACTGTAGTTGGAGACGGCCTTTAAAGACGCAATGAAGTTAAGTGAGGTCCTCAGGGTGAGCCCTAATGGATATGACCAGTGTCCTTACAACAAGAAAAGTGGATACAAAGAGCTGCGTGCACGTGAAGGAAACATAGGAAGGTGGCAGCGGCCACACACAAGCCAAATGGGGAGGCCTCAGAAGAAACCCAATGTGCTGGCTCCTGGGCCCCGGGTTCCCAGCCTCCAGCACTGCAAGGAAACTGGTTACGGTCCCAGTGTGGCATGGCAGGGCTCACTGGGCATTTTAGCCTTAGGAGCGCTGTGGGAAGGAAGCACTCCAGGAGGCCAGAGGCAGCGACTCCTCTGCGTGAGGTGTGAAGGCAGCAGAATGAGGAGTGGAACCTTGAAATCGATCGGCGGGCCCCAGGAGGTATCAGTACTTGACCCAGTGAAGGGCCGCCTCCTCCAGCACCACTAAAGCCTGTTCGTCACTGGCCAGGGCTGAGGTGGCCCAAGGGTCCCTCCTCGGGCTCACGAATGCCTGGTTTTCTGCAGAGACCCAGAGGTCACGCTGAGCCGCCATCCAGCAGTGCTGGGGCTCCATCTGTTCTGTCCCACCTGTTTTGTTCACCAATATTTATTTACCGCTGTCCATGCAGGGGGCCTCAATAAATACTCCTGTTAAAAAAAAGTAAGTGCCTGAATTAGAAGCTTGAGATGTTCCCATGCACAGGATCCAGGGCCCTGTGCATGCAGGAGGCCACGCAGGGAGCTGCCTGCCCAGTATGGAAATGCGGAGGCAAGCAGCTCTTCAGGCGGTATCCCAGCCTGCCTCCCACAAGCCTTCAAAGGGGCTGCCATCTGCTTCTCTGACACTGACGAGACTGAGGTTCCTGCAGCCATTTGATTCCCTAAAGCCTCCTTCCCTGTCACAGACTGTCCCTGATGTCTCTGCCAGAGCCAAGGCCATACCTCTGGGTCTTTCTCATGCAGCTCTGGGGGGTGTAGGCTGAAACCACTCAGCACAGCTGGCCAGTGAACCCGTCTCCACCCAAACACATGGGTGGCGTCTTGAGGAAAGGGATGTGGGACAGAGGGAAGAGGAGTGGACCCTTGGGTGGGGGGGGGGATTTTCATCTCTGTGTTTCCCCCTGTAAAGTGCAGTCAGAGAAATGGCTCATGAAATTCCGTAAAGCACACCGGGGGAGGCGGATGGCCAGCAAGGTGAGCGAGCCGAGCACGGGAGGTCCCCTCCTGGGGAGAAAGGCCCCAATCTCTTCCCTGGGTCCGACTCCCTGAGCACAGCTGCGGCAGTTCTGCACTGGGGCCAAGAGCCAGGGAGCCTGACCTCCAGGGAGGAGCTTCCCTGACAGGTGAGCTGACGTGAACCAGCACAGAGAGGAGAGGGGACAGAGAAGACAGGCCCAGGGAGATGCTGGGTGGGCTCGGTGCCCATCACTTTCCCGGAAGCCCCCCTGCGGTGACGTGCACCTGCGGGCTCTGCTGGTCCCCGCCCTGGACCGTCACGTTGACAGGTGACGAAGAGCAACTGTATGTCTTCAGGAGAAAAGCCGGCTTGGAAACAGTCGTGGGAAGTACTGTGGTGATGAAACCTTACATTTTATCAACTTATCTGCCAGAGCTCCTGAGGGAAGAGTTTAAAAATTACTGGCAAAATGAAAACTGACGTGGCATCTATGTAATCACGGGCAGCCTCTGAGCTGCAAACACCTGACTGTAAACATGTCAGGTACACAAGCCGCCCGCTGCGTGTCCCTTTGCCTTCCCACCATTTTTTTTTTCTGACAACAAAGCACAGAAAACGGAGCTGAAACCTCACTCTTTCCAGCTTCCCCTCTTCAAGGGGGTTCCACAGCCCCCTCCCTCTCCATCATCGAGTGTCTGCACCCTCGCTGGTTCAGTTCCCTCCACTGCCTCACTCCTCCGCCTGGTCCCCAGGAGACCCACGGAAACGCCGTCTCCCGTCACACAATTATGGCCTATGGACCCCGAAGTCAGTACCAGCAAATCTCCCTCCACAGGGTGGGCTGCAGTCAAGGAAAACGAGAAGGCCCTTACTATTCTGAAATGAATTTACATTGGATATCACAAACATCAGGTCATCCAGTCTCAGTTCTCTGGGCAAAACAGGGACATCTTGGTAGATGGGGCACACAATTTGGGGACAGTTACCTGCATTTAAAATTATCATAACTTTTGATACGGGCAAGTCAGCATTCAGAAACTTATCGTATGGTTTTACCCTACACAGGCGGCCCATCGGCACACAAACCCACAGGTGTGTGGCTGTGAATCGCAACACTGTTTGACATTGTAAACACACGTGGAAACAACAGGGCCTGGTCCACACATTAGGGTATGTTCATGAGACAAGAAACCGCGCCTCTCTTACAAAGAATAAGGCAGATATTCAGGGGCGGATTTGGACCCATGTCCACACCTCGTGGTAAGATGAAAAACGCAAGTGGTGCACAGGAGATACAAAGGGACCCTATTTTTTCTCTCTCTGACCACGAAGGGCAAGTGTTACCTTCTCCCTCTCTCTGTCCTCTTCCCCACCCACTGCCTCAGTGGGTGTATCGAACAGATCGAGACTGGAACTGAGTCTCTCTGCAGGACAGGCAGGAAGAGGGGAGGCAAGAGAGAAAAACAGGAGGAAGCAGGGAAAGGGCCCATGCGAAGAGCGTGGAGCAGACGGAGGTGAGAGCGAGGGCGAAGCAGTCTTCGAGGGGTGAGGACAGCGGGGGACTCGGAGAAGGGAGGCCTCCCAGGGTCGGGGACGCGTGCTGTGAGCAGATGTGTGTGTACACACACTGACGTTTACACACTGACGGTTTCAGGGAGGACACGTTCCTTGGTTATCCGTGGGGAATGGGACAAGTTTGAAAGATGGGGAGGATTTTTACCTCTGTGTTCTTTGCAAAAATGTCCTATTTTAGAAGTATATACTAGCCTTATAACAACAATTAAGTTAATAGGATACAACAAAAGTCCCCCTTCAAAGTTTTAAAAAGCCTCTGTATTTCTGTTATCACTCTCTGGTCCCTATAGAAAACCAAGTTTAATCTGTATCTGACCTAACTGAAAGCAATTTTAAAGCTGTGTTCAGTTGGATGCATTCTGTTTTCCTTTTTCAAACACGCAGCACACACCTGTGATGTGGGGCCGGTCGCCCAGCCCCAGCACGACCTGGAACACCTCCTTCCTCAGGAAGATGCTTTCTGGGTCGAACGGCCACCTGGCCGACTGACTTTTGGAACCCAGTTTGGCTTGTGGTTGAGACTCGACTGAATTAAATTTTTAAACAAAATGTATAGAATACTTTGAAGTTACTTTCATCCTGCCTGATGTTTACAAGGCGAAGGGACAGAGACCATGTGTACGTAGCCACAGACGTGCACCCAGAGGCTCTCGGAAGAAATCCTGTGAGCCAGAGTGACAAATTCTGTCGTGCGTGAGTTAACTGCCACTCGCTTTAGAAAACACGAAGAACTCAGCATTGTGCTGTCTTCTCGTCATGAAGAGCATCTGAGTAAAAGTATTAAATAACTGAGGAGAAGGGAAGGAGCTGAAGGCCACACGGGGGTTTGGGCGGAAATGGAACTTTCTCCTCGAAGGCCAGGAGGGACGAAACCGCCACTCGACACCTGACCTCCATCTGGCTGTTGCAAATGGTGGATCCACCCTGCCAAGCTGTCCGGGTGGGTGGCAGTCCGGCCGCCCCTCGGTGACTCATGCCTAACTAACTGCCCGTGTCCTTGACTAAAGGACACAGCTTCTCCTTTCTCCACACCTTGTCAGTTCTGGGTTAAAGTAGTTTCCTTTCCTCCACTGCACCTTTGCGAGCAAACAACCCAGATGCCGCCTGCTCACAGTGGATCGGTGCAGACGGGGTTTCCTGAAACAGAGAACACCGCACAGCACCTTCCCGACAAGCTCCAGGGGCGACAAATGAGGGCGGCTTGGAGGCTTGCCGGCGAGCGTCAGAAGAGAGGGTTCACGTACAGCGAGTGTGACCTGCCAACTGCCGGGGCTTGACTCAAGGTTAAGTCAGTAAAGCATCCATTTAACTAAGGGATAAGTGAGTTCTTCAAAGAAGCCTTCCCTGGTAGCTGTGGGGGAAAAGGATTCAGAAGTATGCGCAGAAGCAGTGCCTTCAAAGGTGCACGGCCGTCCCTGTGAAGCGGTGGACCAACGGAAAACTTCTGCACTCAGAGGCAGCCCAGCCCGGGTGTTAGAGGGAGGGGAGGACGGGGCAGGCAGGGGCGGTGCTGCTGGGGCACCCGGAGACGGGGGCATCTTCTCAGTCTGCGTCTCCTGGCTGGAATTCACCCCTCACCCAGCAGGCAGCCTATGGTCTGGCTTCCTGGGACTAAGCCCTGGAGTTCAGAGAGGGAACACCAACCGCCCCCACCTGCCTCTCATTGCAATACAAAGGCTTGGGGCATGAAGCCTTATCTCTTTGCATTCAGTTCATATTTTCTGCAAAGCCACAACACTCACCATATGGAACACACACTTCAGGATCATGGGAAAGTCTGCAGTCTTGGCCCTCGAGGCCATCTCTTACAAGTTTGATGAAAGCTGACTCACAGTCTGGATTCCAAAGCTGTTCAACCACAAGGCATCAGAAGAAGCCACCTACGGAAGTTCTGCGAGCGCCCTCAGGGCTGCCCCGGGGCCACGGCTGGCCTGCCAACCCCTGCCTTTCCGCTGGTGGGTGGGGTCTCCGGCACCAAGCTCCCGGCCCAGGCCAGGCTTCCAGACCACTCTTCCTGGACTAGATAACATCCCAGACTCTACATGTGCTTCTGTCCTTATCGTGTTGATCCTGGTCACCTCCCCTTGACAGTCGTCTCCTGAGGCTCTTCCTCAAGTGGGGACAGGCAGGAGGCTGGGCTCTGCATCCCACCCCCTCCCCACCCTTAGACTCACTGCCCTGTCTGCTGTCCCACGCTGCACAGACTTAGGCCTGGGTTCCCCCACTGCCCAGCCCCTGCAGCTGCCATCCCGCTTGCATGGTCTTCAGAGCTGCCCGGAAGGAGTCCCCTGCTCTCTGGGGACCTCCCCCAAACTCCCTGGAGCCCAGGTACCTTGGGGCACCTTCTGAGCAGTGAATGACCTCGTTCTATGCTGGACATGGTTATTATGTGTGTCTCTGCACCCTCTCCCTGGGACTGATCTGTCTCGACTTGCAAACCGATTCTTGCTCACTGCGCACCAGGGTCCCACACCCACCAGCACCAGACTCCCAGCACCAGGCCCCTGCACTTCCAGAGCAACTCTGAGGTCACAGAACAGCTGGGGACAAAACACCCGCTGGTCTGAAGGACTGAAGCCAGACGAGAGATAATGAATAACCAACAGTTCCTTCACCCAACTCAGTGCCGTGTTATATCAGGTCGTCTCCCCGCTCTCCTGCTTGGGTCTCAGGCAGCCACGAGGTGGAAGGATTCCAGTGAAGATACCCCAGGACTCACAAAGCCCTGACAAATGGAAGACACCATCATCACTGTGTGCCAGACCGAGGACCCCACACTGGGCCACCTCCCTCCCCTCGATCAGCTGAGGCTGACGACACAGCCTCCCCGAGCTGAGTCTGCACATGTGTGCCTCTCTGGCACCCCCAGGGCACTGTGCTTGCCTCTGCTGCTGTGAACAGCGCACCCCAGTGTGAGCACCACCCCCACATCGAGATGGCATCTCACCGTTTCTGCTGACCCACAGTGCCGGACACACGGGAGCAACTGGACCAATGACGGACAAACACATAAACGACGGTATGGAGTGAACAGAACAAGGTTTGGTGCAATCAACTGAGGAACAGATGGGACAGGCACTGGAAAGGAGTAATCAGAACGACTTCACGATGTCCGTCCTTGGCCCCGAGTCAAGGTGCTGCGGCCTCCACCGAGCCCTCCCCCGAGGACGCACCTGTACGGCTCCATGGTCCGGAGGCCGTAGAACAGCGCCTCCTCCAGCAGCCCCAGGTGGATGCAGGCATCCATGGCACAGTCCAGCACCTTCAGCT
The DNA here is from genome assembly GCA_004024845.1 of Tonatia bakeri. Taxonomy (NCBI): domain Eukaryota; kingdom Metazoa; phylum Chordata; class Mammalia; order Chiroptera; family Phyllostomidae; genus Tonatia; species Tonatia bakeri. The sequence continues at coordinate 41,276 of PVIA01003967.1, forward strand.
GGTAGATGTTGATGTCAGGGAGCCGTTCAGCGTTGCCGCTCAGGACCGCCTGGCACAGGGACAGAACCTGCTCCCACTCTGTTATTCACCTTAGTTAAGGAGTCACGGTCCTCACCGAGAAACAAACAAATAAACATAGAAGGAGATTCTCCAGGAGGCTGACGAGCTCCCGGGCTGAGGAGGGAAGGCGGATGGTGAGGCTGTGCAGACGAGCTGCCTGGAAACACACTCGAGACAAAAACGTGTACGTGGCGTCCCCGGAGATGTGAACTCTGTTTACGTTGACAGAGCAGCTTCCCGCCGAGCCCACGCAGCTCGGCGGGGTTCAGGTTTCCAAAGAACCGTTCTTTCTTCATGTTCCTAAATGCATTCTCTTTAAACCTCAGCACAAGCAGGGGGCAATGATGCCTTGAAAAGGATGGAGAGAAAACCCCGTACCCACTTCTGAGCAACGCTGACTTTCTGGTGAACCGGAACTTAACTCTCGTGAACCCTGAGGTGACCTCACTTTCTGAGACAGCCGTACCTTGTCCTCTTACAGACACAGGCAGGGGACTGAAGACATGGTGTATGGGGCCTGCCTTGAAACCCAAGACTAATTACCCCACAAGCAGAGTCAAATTGAGACCGTGGGCACCCGAGGAGCTAGTGTGGTTTGTTTTCCGCACAGTGTCAGGGGAGCGGGAGGCCAAGGAGGATGCTGGGAGGGGGCAGGCCGTCCTCCCGCCCCTCCCCCGCCTTTAGTCTGTGTTGCTGCAAAGTCACCTGCATTCAGGTGCTGGAATTCCTCTAAGGTGAAAGGTTTGCCAATTCCAGACATCACAGAAATGGCAGAGCCTTGGACTGCAGGTAAAGCTGGATTTAAACCTAAGCTGGTTTCCCCATTTGCCCAATTGGAGGTTCCAAGCAAGCCCTCTTGAGCACTCTGAAGTAGGCCAGAAATAAAAAATGCCTAATGTCACAGCAAAGAGTACATAAACTGTGTGTAAAATTAAAAATATCCTTTATGTGTTCCACTGTGAGCCGGGCAAGGTTCAGGAGCCGGGGACACAGTGGGAAAAGAGTGTGATGCACAGAATACACACTGCACGGAAATGAGTGCCTTTCTCCCGTGACGCGCCTCTGAGTGTGATGGGGCTTAAGGAAAATGGCTAAGCGGGCTGAGTTTGATCGAATTTCATCCATCCACCGCGCCCCTCCCCACGCCCATGCCATCCAGTCTCTTCACTGTCCAGTGCTCTCCGCCCCCCAGCCCCCATCACAAGGCCACTTGATCGGCCCTAACACAGCCCTGAACGGACGGTGCTCCGGAGCTCCTCCGTCCAGCGCCAGCAAACTCTACCTCCCCAGCACCCCGACTCTCAGGGCTGCTGGCCAAAGCACCAGCACACACTTTCAACACACCCATCGGGCCACTGTGTGAGCGGGCACTACTGTCTCTGCTAACCCTCACAGGAAATCTATTTTCCACCCCGTGGGGGCCTCCTGGAGACATGACACCTGACCCCGAAGGGAAGCTTCCTCGGTTAGGATTCCAGCCCCCACGGCACATGGCTGAGGGCGGTCGTGACTCGGGAAAGTTGACTCTGGTCTCAGGAAAGGTACATTTACTGAAGAAAAGTGACTTGGCGACTTTCTTTTGTGCTCATCTGCCACACACGTTTCAAGTGTGCTGAACGAACCTCCCAGAGGTCAGGGGAGCAGTATCAGAGATGACGTGCTGACTTTGTGACAGATTGCCAGGCTAAGCTCCGTGGCTTTTCATTCCAGCAGCACACCCTCACCGGACTGTGGGGGCCATGACCGCCTCCCACACAGGGCTGGTCGCATCTGTGGTGAGGCTCTGCCTCCCACCTGAACATCATGCTGTGTGACCTCCATCCATGCTCGCCCGTCTACTTGTCTCTGCTCCAGCTCGTGTGAAAGGGGTTTGAAGTTGACAAGCCTTGGAAGCAGCAGCCAGATGAGACGCTCTGCAGCCCCCGATAGAAACACATCTGCTTTATCCCCCGGCAAGCTGGAAGGGGCCACGTGCCAGCTTCCCCGCGCAACGCTGGCACCCGTCTCCTGGCAGACGAGGCCAGCCTTCCCTGCAAAACACCCCAGTGAGCCAAAAAATGGAATGATTTTAACTAAGAGGCTTTTCCCCCAAGCCAACGCCGGCGTGTGTTTGCTCAAAAATTTAGTCGCTGGCATTTGTTCGGTGTTTACTTCAACTGATTCCGCTCAGCAGGGCGGGGAGCGCTGGGCCTCCGCAGGGTGGGCGAGCCCGCCCGGAGAGAATGGACGAGCAGCAGGCAGAACAGACACCTTTCCTCCTGAACACTTGTCAATGACCAGAAGAGGATCAGGGGCAGAGAGGGGGCCAAAGCGAACTCACCTGGGCATTAATTAGCAACTCAAGACAAAGCCTGCCAGACCACAGGGCTTTCACTCACCTAATCATCTCACGCCATTGCTGAAACTGCTCACCTTCCTCCCCGTGCCACCGGTGAGCTCCGAGCAATCAGTCCTCCCAGTCAAAGCTCGGTGGCTGCCTCCTCCATGAGACCCGCTTTGCCCTCCCCAGGTCAACCACTGTGCCTCTGATGCCCCTTGAGTGCGTGCAGGCAGGCCTTGCCGAGATCGACAGTCTGGTTCCAGACCACCACAGCCGGGGGAGTCGTACTCTTTGCTGGTGGGATGTCTTGCCTTCAGTTTGTAAAACCCACAACTTCAGTGACACGTAATTGAGTGAAGGGCGGTAAAGTGAGCTGTGTATTCATATGTATTCATTTACATGTTTCCTAACTGGTAGGGCCCCTGGCTCAGAGTTGGTGCTCAGCACAGCCTTGTCCAGTTGAGACTTAACGTTGCTGGGCCACCTATGGGCCCTAATTCTGCGGCCAGGGCCCCACAGGACAAGTCTATGCGTTCCTCTGCCGTGTGACAGCTTGTTGGGCCCAAGGATGGCTTTCGTGCTCCCAGGTTTGGCCATTGTCCCAAGAGCCGAAATCCTGTCGCTAGACAGGGTATCAAATTCCATTTGGATTCTGGTTCCACTCCTCTGAACTTATGTCAGTTTTTCTCTATCCCTCTTAGTATGTCTTACCCAAAACTGAATAAAAAATTCCTGATGTGATAAAACTATTACCTTTCTCATTCTCTACCCTCTATTTCTATTAATGTAGCCCAAGATCACAGAGGTCTTTTTTGGGGGTGGGGGGGTTAAATTATACTCTGAAATCTGGTTAGAATTTGTTGTTTACCGAAATCCTAAAATTCGTTCCTTTGTTCTGCGGCTAATCTTTGTGTATATTTATACAGTTGAGCTTTTTTTTACCCCCAAAGAAGATTTGCTATACACTCTTATGGAATTTCACCTTTTTGGACTCAGGAATATTTTAAGCCTGCAGGGACCTTCTGAACTCTTGATTCCACCATCTGCCATCCAGAGAATTCCACCATCCTCCCCACTGAAATGCATCTGGGGGATCTGAGGAGCCTGTGCTTGGGGTCCTCGTTTGGGTGCAGGGTCAACAGTGGGAGGGGACTGAGGTGGGGACAAAGTGCTCAGAGGGACAGTCACCCAGTCAGCATCGTTTTTTCAGGGCCGCCATTCAACCATTTGGTGAGACGTCTGGTCGCGCCAGCGTCTGGCAGAAACATCTTGCCTTGTTTTCTTCCTTTTCAAAACTCCTTCCGCAAACGACAAACTTCCCCCAAGGAAGCCGTGATTCCACGGACTCACGTGCAGGCACACACGCAGCACCCTGGCGGCCTCAGCTTCCTTTTGCATTCCTTTAGTAAAACCAATTCCAGCCACACACACCCCCGGAACGCCCCAAAACTTCACCAGGCTACAGACTTCAGAAATTACTTATTCGTCTGACTACCTCTCCTCTCCTTTACGGTTCTTTGAAGAGCCTTGTCGACAGATTGGAAACCTCGCCTGCAGATCTTCTTCCTGCCCGGGGTTCCAGTTACCCAAGGCATCGAGTGACCTTCTGTGACCTTCGCCTTAAGCTCTGGTTTCTTTCTTCTTACCTTGTGGTTCCCCTTTGTCACATTTTTGCTCAAGTAAATTTCTACACAGGAAGTGAGCCCTGCCTGAGTCTCTGCCTCCAGAACTCCTGTCCCTGATTTGGTAGTCTCTTGCACAGTCCGACCTCCACCCTGAGTGATCTGTCCTTACATGGAGCTTTGACCCACTTGCTCGTGGTCCTTACTGTTCATGCTGAGAATATGTCATGTCCAGCGACTCCCATTGCCATTGTAGTCATGGCTGGTTTCATAGGAAGCTGCTAGACCTCAGGGCCAATGACACTGAAATGTAAGGATTTTCAGCTATCCCTTCCTAGAGATGTGGGTCATGGGAGAAAGGAAGCCCAGAAATCTGTTACCTTTTCCACAGAAAAAGACTACGACTCACTGACCTACTATTTCTGGACCATGAACCAGAACGGAGCCCCCGGGAGGGACCAGATCCTGGCCTTGGCCTCGCTGACACCGGGCTTCAACCAATGAGGAAGTGGTCCCGACAGTACAACCCAACCCACGGGTGAAAAGGATACTCCAGTGTGCCTTCAGTTCTTCAATTTTCTTCAAGGATTCTTGAACTTCCTTCCACACTTGCTCATCCCCAGTCAGCATATCAGCATCCTGCCCAGGTGAGACCGAAAGAACAGAAAGGAAGGCAAGTTACTCAATTAAAAAAGGGGTAAGGAGCTAAACAGACACTTCTGCAAAGAAAACAGACAAATAGCCGACAAGCCCACAAAAAGATTCTCGAGTGAACAGCCACTAGGGAAGGGCACATCAAAACCACAAGGAGCATCAGTTCACACCCACCACTAGGACGGTCATAATCAAAGAGACAGATAATAACAAGTGTTGGTTAGGGTGTGGACAGACTGGAACTCTCATATACACTGAAAGGAATGTAAAATGGTGCCACCACTTCGAAAAACAGTCTGGCAGTTTCTCAGAAGGTTAAGCATAGACTTACCGTATCATTTAACAATTCCACCCCTTAGACATACACCCAAGAGAAATGAAATATATGTTCACACACTAACTTGTGCATAAATGTCCATGGCAGCACTGTGAAGAGGGGGTATTTCCCAAATGTCCATCAACTGACGAGTGAGTCAAATGTGACATAACCGTACAGCGAAATATCAGCTGGCAGGAAAAGGAAGTGAAGTACTGATACATGGCTGAACCTTGGAAACACGCTGCTATGAAGGAAGCCAGTCCCAAAGACCGGTGTATTATGCAATTCCACTTCTATAAAACGCTCACCGTAGGCAAACCCACAGGGACTGAAAGCAGAGTGGCAGTTGGCCAAGGGTCGTGGGGAGAGGATGGAGAGAAGTGGGGAGTAACTGCTCATGAGCATGGGGCTTCCCTTTGGGGTGAGGGAACGTTCCAAAATCGGTTGTGACCATGGTTCCACGACTCTGTGATTACACTCTCGGATGATGCTGGAGTCATATGGTGTGTGAACTGTATCTCAGTAAAGCTGACACAGAGATATAAACATATCTCCATCTCTATGTCTACAAAAGGGAAGGGGAAGGGGGGAAGAGAAGAGTCATTTGTTAGGAGACCTTTGGACAACACGTTAGTAATATGGAGTCATTCATCAAAATGAGGCTCGGAAAAGGAAGACAGGTACACCCATGTATGTGAACCAACTGTGACTTCTATAAAAAACTAAAAATAAATCAATAAATAAAAACTCAATTTAAAAAGCAATACCACTTCTGAAAGGCCTTTCCGCCTGTCTAGCAAGCAGGCCCCGTATCTCCCCCGTATGTCTGCACTTTAAGAGTCGCGGCGCCATGCTGGACAGCATTAGAGAGAGAAGACCCATCCTAGAAGTTACATCCAATCACAACCAGTGTGGGCAGCGGTAAGGGCCAGGAGGGCGGACTGGTGCAGGCTGTCTGCGTCTCCCCAGAGTCTTGTATGCCAACAGGGGAGATTTACAGAACGACCCCTGTGAGAACCACATCACTCAAGTAGAAAAAAATACGAGGACCATGCAGAGGCACAGAAGAAATGATCCCAAGAACAGTGCGAGGCAGTGGGTGTGCGTATATGAAAATGTGTACAGAGCCCTGGCTGGCATAGCTCAGTGGATTGAGTGTGGCCTGTGAACCAAAGCATCACAGGTTCGATTCCCAGTCAGGGCACATGCCTGGGTTGCAGGCCACGGCCCCCAGCAACCGCACATTGATGTCTCCCTCTCTCCCTCTCTCCCTCTCTCTCTCTCTCTCTCTCTCTGAAAATAAATCTTAAAAAAAAAAAGACTGGATGAGACAAACGTTCAAGTAGTAGGTCTGCTATTGTAAGGAGTCAAGTGAACATGTCACAGTAAAAATTGTTTTCCTTTCAGATAAAAAAAGAAAAAGAAAAAGAAAAAGAAAATGTGTACACTCTTTCCACTATCTTCATGCTTAATTTGAATTTGTTTTCCTCCTAGCCTTGCTTAAAGGTGAGACTCATGTCTGTGAGACAGTAAGTGCAAATATCTTTAACCCCCTTGTCCAACAACACTCCTAGCTCCAGCACCTGGAAAGGGCAGACAATTCCTCCAACGCAACTCACATCGGGGTCTTGAATTCTTCCGCCAAGCAGGGTGAGGCCGTGGGTCCAGCCAGAGCAACTGACTTCCAGTTGTATCCACAACTAAATCCCCACCAGAATCTGATTAGCGGTTCTTTGGGTTGAGCCAAAGACTCTATTTACTTATCAAAAGAGCAGGCAAGCTTGGAATCCGCTCCCAAACATTCAGAAACAATAGCTCCTGAGAGCACTTTGTATTAGGGCTAGACAAAGCTGCCTCCACTAAGTGCTATCAACTCCTCGGAGGGTTCCCTTCCGGTGACAGTCACCCTCTCAGGTCCCTCATTCCCCTCCTCACTCCCATCTCCTGACCCTCCCCGTTTCATCCCGGGTCTTCTCCTGTGGCTGTCCCTTTGGGGCATCTCCCCCCGCCCCCCAACACCAGGTAAGAGGAGAACATTGTGGTGTGTGTGTGTGTAAGAAGAAAACTAACATGTTATGCACATATGTATTCCTATGTAAACAGGACATACGTACCTAAACAGAAACTACTTAGGGAAGCATAATTTAAACCTACTTTTTTAGTTTACAAGTGTAAGAGTAAACTAGTATGTTCTTTTTCAGAGTCCCTGAGGTATGAAATCAGAACAATATGTCTTTATTGCATTATTTCTTATCCAAACATATCAAAGACGCCTGCTATCCTTCAAGACAAAGATACTTAGGGAAAAAATTCCCTTCTGAACTTCAGCTTGGCTATGCAAAAGGGGCTTAAGTGGCTAAGTCCTGGAATTTGTTCTCAGTAGGTGAAAAACATCAGTTTTATACATATATAGTTTGCAAAAATAGAATGTACTGTTGCTAAATGTCCTACAGGTGGTGAAAAAATTCAAGCTCTAAGCAGAAGGATTCCTGAGAAAGTTCCCTCTGCTGGGTGGTGATGAGAAGAGGAAAGAACACGTGTTCTGGTACCAGCGGCACTCGTGACTTGACAAACTGTCCCCAGGAGAGCCTGCCTCTCCCGGGGCCTCGGTTTCGGGAGGACACTGACGCTGTGTCACCTGACCATGCTAGAGAGCAGTGGCGCAGAGGCGGTGTGGCCACCTTGATGCGCAGCCCCAGAAAAGTCCTCAAAGAGCCTGTCTTCACTTTCAACAGTAAGACCATGCGATCATTCTCGAGAAGACCGTGTGGGCCGTTCTCAGGGCCTGGGCACCAGTGAGTCTCCTGAGTGCCTCCCCCTCTCTCCGGCTCTCAAGCTCCGCCACCGCCCCTCCGGTCAGCAGGGGCCCGGTACGAACTGCCCGCTAGTTAAGTCGGCTCCCTCACTAGCCGGTTCCTTGTTGGGCACCCACATTCTCTCCTCTCACAGCCCCAGCCCCAACCTGGCCCACCCCTGGCTCTCTCCTGCGGTCACTACGCCGACACTTCCAACTGGAATCCTTCCCCTCCGGATTCTGCCAGGATCTGGACCGCGGTCTCCTGCCCCTTCCTAGGGGCACCACTTGCATTCACTTCTTTGGCTTCCTGCCCACTAGTCCCTTCAGGACCCAGCCTCAAATGTACTCTACTGGGAAATCTTTTCCGGTTCTGCCCCGAGTCAGCCTACCCCTCCCGAGCCACCACAGCCACTCTGCCTACCCGTCTCGTAGCACCAAGGGTCATTAATGACCCTCTTGGCCAGCATGTCCTGGCCAGCATCCCAACACCCTGAGGGACGATGACCTAATCACGTCACTATTCCCAGGGCCAGCAGGGTAGGCTGTGTGGTAAACATCCGTGACAGAGTGAATGAATGAAGAGAGAGGAGTACAATTCCACCTTCCCCGGGAGCAGTACTAGAAGAATAAAATACCTTAGTTCCACAACAGGGAGGAGAAATTCAACCATGGAAACAGAGGGTTGTTCCTCACACACCACACCTGTACCTTGACTTGTTTGTTCCACTACTACACCACGGATGTGTTAGAAAAGGACGCACTCCCATGGTAGCTGTCAGGATGGCAAGCGCCCACACACTGGTGTGGAACCTGCGATCTCTCCCCGCAGGAATAAGAAATCCCACACTGGCTCGGGACCTGCGCTGGCTGACAGCAGCAGGTTTGGGACCCGGCTCTGCTGACTCTCCTGGCTTCGACCTCCAACATTCCCCCCGCCCCCTGAGCCTCCTGATGCTCACCTGGCCCACATGTCCCTGCCCCCGTCTACCCCCAGATGAATCAGTGAGCCGTCTACACTCCTGCACACATAGGTGATAAATCAATACTCCAGCATCATTCCCTTGATTGTAAAAAATAGGTACCAGATGATATGAGATAATCTCCCCACTACATAAAAGGGTGCCATTCAACACAATTACATTCAATTGGCCAAAAATGCTTCCTTTGGGTTTCAGGGTAGGAAGCGTCCCTGCCAGGTGGCAGCGGTTACAGTGAATTGGAAATCTGAGTTTCTTCAACAGGGGAAGGTTGGAATCCAGCAAGACAGGCTGAGCACATCTTGGGGAAGTGACCACTGGCTCCGTTGGGTTCAAACATCAGAGGCGGCCATCCAGACCCAAGTTGCATCTGGAACACTACAACAGATGTGTTCACTTGGCTCACAAGTGTTTGATGTTGAAACCCTTGCACTGGGCAAATTTCAGATGGTTCACATTAGGAGGAAAAGGAGAATGGCAATCCGCTTTGCAGTACTTCCTGTTATCGAACCCTCCTGCAAACTCTAATTAGATTGGACTGGAGAGAGATGAGTCTAGGACGGGAAATAAAATTACGGAACACTTATAAACTTTTCCAGTAATTTAATAATTCTAGTGTTTTAAAAGGAGGAGAGGTTTTTTTTTTATTTTGTTTTGTTTTGTTTTCAAAGCAGAACGAGGCCCAAATGTAGTGTGTGCACTTAGAAGAGAGACTGGGAATTTCTGAAATTCAAAATCACGAGGGAGACCAAGTTTAAGTGCAGTGCCTTTGACGGAGGTTCTCTGGTTCATGGATAATATGCTGGGACTAATAGATTATAATACAACAGCACTCGAAATCTTCAGATTCACAGGAAACATCTCTGCTGGAACCAATTTCCACCTCCTCTGGCAAAAACAATTGAAAGCAGTTCAGATTTAACTTGAGCGGAAAAGAGACTCTTTCACAAAGTGGAAAAATGGTTAAAAATAGAGCAGTCACTATTGTATCAACCATGAGCCAGTCCACGGGCATTGCAGACTAGGGAAACCAGGGAAAAGGAGGAAAACTCTCAACGTCAGGCAGCTCCGCTTGTAGAATGTTCTAATTAGTAGAATGTTCTAATTAGTAGAATGTTCTAATTAGTAGTTAGAGCTAATTCGTGTCCACTGAACTACTGGACACAATAATTAGAACACAGAGAAAGGAAGAGTCATAAAATGTAAATACGAATTCCTGCTTCCTAGCTGTGTGGTCTTGGCAAAAAATGTAACCCCCCCTGAAGCTAAGTGTCTTCAGTGATAACGATTCTGAGTAGCTATGCCTTCGAACCCTTTCCTGTGTACCTTCTAGAAGCACTCAGGTCATAAATGGCATGGTGGCCTGAGTTTTCAACCCCTACCCTACAGAACAGGGGCCACCAGGGCCCGGACTAGAGCCTGCTTTGGTTGGTGGAAGAGAAAGAGAGGGAGAGACCCTTGCCCTACTGGAGGGGAGCGCAGAGGACAGTGTGATCGAGAACGAGCCCCACCCAGCCCATGTCTGGCTCCTCCTCCGCTTGGTCCTCATATGAACGCCTCTCCATCCACTAAGAACCAGGCCAAATGGCTCTGGTGGCCACAGGCACGGTCCCCCTTGTGCACTTGCCAATGGGACCCATGATGACTGTAGCAATGACCGTATGCAGATAAGGAAGACAGCATCTGGGTGCTGTTACCAGTTCACAGGTGACCTCTGTCAGGGAAGTTTACCTGCTCTGCTTCATGAAGTGGCATGGTCTCAGTGCCCACGAGTGATGTGCATAGCAGGATGCAGCAGGGTACTAAACCCTATGTCCTCTCAAGAAGCTCCAGCCTCCTCCCCTTCGTCTGCTCTCTTGAGGTGGCTGACCCCAGGAGAGATGCCCCCTTCTCAGGGCGGCAAGCCTTCTCCAGCCAGCCGGTCATGTCAGTGCCTTGAGTCCGGCTGGGGAGCATTTGGGCAACTCAGAGCACAAAGCCCAGTCCAAACAAATGCTGATGCTGAGGAGGACAGATGAAACAGCCCGAGCCTCTAGCAGTGCCATTCTGTTTAATTACCATTGAACTTGGTTCTCTCTCCGTAGCTGCCAGCATTTGCTAATACCCATAAGCTTTCCTCCCCAGGCAAAAGCAGGACTCTACAGCAACTACAAATTTCCACAAGGCCACACACTGGAACCAACTGCAGGTTCAAGGTTAAATCCCAGGTACACAGACTTGCCTGAATGAGGGGGAATGGCCTCTTCACTGCTTCTAGGAAAGGGACAACAGCCTCGAGCGTGTGAACTTGGGACACCTACAACTACCAAAGGCCTCTTCCGGCTACAGCTTCAACTGCTTCCCTCCCTCTGTGCCGGGCATTCCTAGCCCAGTGACCGACTTCTCAGAGAAATAAGCTCATTCGTTTACATCAAATCAGGTCACTCACACACCTGGGGCCGTTGAGAAACTACCCGTGTCAGGGTGCATGCCAAGACTCTGCCTTTAGTGCAACACTTTGGGGAACACCAGCAGGACTGGCTGACAGACAAAGGCAGCTAGACATTCCATGACATTTAAGGAGACACTTCCCGCACCCTGCGCCCATACTGGGGAGACGTGTTCCCGAGAGCCCCAGATGGGGATTGTATGTATGGAGCTGAAGACTACTGACTCCACTTGCGAAAGGGCACCGGAGCCCGTTCTGTTCACACTGTACCCAGACCACCGCTGGGGTGGCTGGGGTGGCCGGACACTGGTGACGCCCCTCCTTGTAGAGACCTGACAATCTCATTGCGGAAACATCACAGGGTGGGAGGTTTGAGACTGGGAAAATGCAAAGATTCCTCAGGAAGAACTTCTCCTGGCAACCGTCATTAAGATAAATCAACCCCCACCCCAATTTCAGGGTGGGTTTTGATTTCGTGACAACCCAAAGCACAGCCCTCGGCTCCCTCCGACCCACATACCCCCCACATCTCGTGTTTCCTTCTTTGGGAGCTGCTGCGTTCCTTCTCCTCTGATGCTCTCCCGGGCACAACAAGTCAGGCCCTGACTAAGGGGCGATGCTGTGACTGCAGAGGTTTGCATGAATAACCCAGACGTTGTTTCTCCAGAGACGTTCACAAAGCAGGGTGAACAGCAGCAGGACCAAGGCCCAGTGGCCCTGGAGCATAGGAGAATGTGACGGCAGCGCCACGACAGTGGAAATCGGGGGGCTGGAGCCCCAGTTCCGGCTCTGCCAGTGGCCAGCTGTGACACCCGGAAGCTAACTGTGCCTCCTGGCCCAGCTTCCTCAGGTGAGAACTTGATTAAGATCGCCATGGAGACAGAAACTAATCATTCTGCACCATCAGTCACCTGGGTACATGGTGTCTGTTGTGCATAAAGAGGGGCTGAAATTCTGATGGGAAAGGCTTTGAAATGTGTGGTCGTGCAACTAACCTCAAACACCTCCATCCTGTTTTAAGCCGAGTTTTCTCAAGTACAAAACACGCCAGTCTGAGCACAGAGAGCACGCAGAGGATGACGCCCGGCCCAACATGGCACTCTGCCAACCCAAGAGCTCAACTGCGACTATTCAGTTCACGCAGTCCCTCCAACGCGTGCGTGGGTAATGAGCACAGTGGGCAACACTCCACGCTCGGCGAACGTAATGAGCACCTGTTTATCTGCTGAAGCACGTGCATCGCTAATTTAATCCGTGGCCGCAGGCCAGCGGGACAGTTTCGTTGGAGTCCACACGGACACTCTCCGATCACACGTCCTGGGACTGAGTCTAGACATGCTTCCCCGAGGGTAATCATTAGGGAAACAAGGGGAGTTACTCAGGTGACACCAGAATCTGTCCCTTCCCCTGCCTCTCAGGGCCGACCATCACCAAGTCACCAGTCTGTCCAAATGCCTTGTGAAGCAGCCCTGACGTGCTTGGGCCTCACGCCAAACAAGCAGCAAGTTCAAAGGCATGTGTCCTAGTCTGAGGAGAAGAATGATTTTTAAGAGTTCAGTCATATTTTCAAAAAGACAGGGCCCGGAATTGCAGTGGAGAGAAGCCAGGGTTCTTCCAGTTATTCTAAAGCATGTCTGTAGTCTGTGATTAACCCACACAGAGCTCTGTTCCTGGAAGCTGGGGGTAGGGGTGGGGAGGGGCGGTCATTCCAGAGTGCAATCAGTCACAGGCTCAGGTCCTGTCTGGGAGGCCTTTCCTTCTATGGCCTGGAGCCTGGGAGGGGGTTGGGGGGAGGTAACCGAATGGTTCGGCTCTTTCTGCCCCACCCCACACCCACGAGGGACCCTGCACAGGAGCGGCACGACTCAGATGCTGTCCCGGCAACTCTGCCCCCGTGGAAGTGAGTACTGGGTAACCATGCACGCGTCGAGCTTCCCTGGGCGCCCCACCAACAGAGAACACGAGTCTGCATTTTACGTGCTGGTAAACGCCAGCCTGGCCCGCAGCCAGGGGACCTCTTTATAATATCAGATAAAAGGCCTGGCCATCTGCAGCACCCCACACCCCCTCATTCCTGTGTAACCGTCTCATAAACCAAGTATGCATTACTGTTCGCAGGGCCTTCCACGCAAAGGTCTGATGGGGCCTCGTAAACTTGACCAGATGACCGGAGGGGTCCCCACTTCGCAGGAGGAGGAGGTACAGGGAGGGGCAGGAGACTTCACAGGGAGCACGCTGGGCATCACGGGAGAACTGGAAATGTCGGCCCAGGCACAGACTCCAGTGCTCCCATCCCAAGCACCAGCTCTCGAGCCACCTGGGCTGCTCGTGGGCATCTCTCCTTCGGACCTGGCATGGGGGCCACACCAGACCTCTGCCAGTCTCAGACCTGCACCAGACGGTGCGGGTGCCAGCCCACCTTGTGTGTGGGTGTCTGGCGAGGTGCTTAGCAAATTTTGGGTGTCACACACGATGGCGCGTTTCTCCCTCTGCGTACTTCTGGCCCCAGGAAGCGCTCTGATGCCCGCCACGGAGGGTGTACGTGTCATCGCCCTCTCACCAGGTTTGTTCTCTGAGTCGCGTTCAGTGGTGGGGAGCACACAGCCCCAGCGGTTTTCCTTCCACACTTACTTTACTGTCTGACCTTTCCTCTTAAAAGTAAGATTCCAATATTAGTAAATGTTCGTCATCAGTTAAAATAGGCAAGGATTTTTTTTCTCTGGAAGTAAGCAAATATGAAAGTCTGTCTTACTCTGTGCAGTAGCACACAGGGCTTCAGAGAGTTTACTTGACATAAGAAAAAACCTGTTTTTACCACCAATGGGAGCTGAACTCGTCGGGATGTGCCAATGTTTGCAACATCTCAGAGGCTTTAATTCACTCTAGGAGGCTGCAGAGCGCTGACTTGCTCTCCCATCCCACCAGTAACGCACAGACACCCAGGGACCCCAGACACGCCCACACCGGTGCCCCACCCACACCACACCAGGAATGTGCTTTCAGGGAGACCGCAGTGTCCAACTCCCCTTCCAACTCAGACCCACCGCTGCTCCAGCTCGGCTTCTCCTCTCTGCGGGCAGGTCCCTCACAGTGAGTGTGTAAACACACAGATTCACCTGGAGAGCTTTCAAAAACACAGAGGCCAGGTCCCGCCGAGGACAGCGACAGCAGAATCTCTCTGAGGCGAGCGGGTATCTGTGCTTTCATAAGCGCTGCAGGTTACTCCGATGCACAGTCAGGACCAAAGACCAGCAGCCCGGTCTCTGCTGCCTCAGTCTCCGCTTCTAATCCCTGTGATCATACTGTCACTTCTTGTGCCAACACCATTAAGACGTGCTGCAAGTTCTTATTAATAGTTCGGGCTTTTCTCTCTTGTCTGCTCAGTCTGCAGTGGCACCTCCCATGTCCTCTGCTTTCAATTTCTAACAGACACAAAAAGGGAGCAAGTCCAACGGTTTCCCAGTGTGCACTGGAGCTGGTGGGCACTGGAGCCCCCAAGACAGAGATGAGACATGGCCCCGGCCCTGAGGGGCACAGAGCCCAGGGGTTGGCTGAACTACACAAACCTGCTGAGACAGAGAGAGAAGCCCTGTGTCTGCGGCAGCACAGACACAGGCCCCGTGCCCCACCGGGGTTTAGAAAAGTACCGCGGAAAAGATGACGCCGGAGCTCGAAGACCATGGAAGGATCAGCTGGGAGCAGAGAAGTAGGAGGCACAGCACGAGGAAACGGAGGGGCACAGACAGCACAGGGCACTGGAGGAGACCCCTGGTTCAGGGTGGTGACTGTGGGGGGCACCCCTCGGTCCTCTACGGCCTGCCTGTGCCTGCAGTTACTTGCTGCTTGGAAGCGGGGTTTCTTTTTCCTATTTAGAGGCCTTTTTTTTCGGGGGGTGTCTAATTTGGGGACCCACTTCAGAACATGTCCACAGACTGGAAAACCAAAGGCTGGATGAAACAGCTAATGGAGGGAAAGGGGAGGAAGGAAAGGCTTTGACATGGGGCCAGAACGCAGATAAAAGGGTGGATTTGATCCTGTGTGAGTGATATGGGGACATGGAGGGATTCTGAGTATAATCCCTGTCATTCAAGTATCTACGTGGAAGATATGCAGACAGGTGGAGGGACGAAAGGCAGGAAGTCCAGGAAGAGAAGACACGAACCTGAATGAGGCGATAGCCTTAGAGGCAGAGACAGAGAGGAAGGGACCAATTTAAGGGAGGTCAAGAAGGGGATGACTTGGGAGGGAGGGGCCAGTGGAGGACACTGTCAAGCGTCTGACGTCAGTGACTCAGCGCACAGAGTTTAACTCGGTGCTGGACAAACAGCGCTCTTCAATAACTCATTCATTCACCCAACATAAACTTGTTACCTGCTGTGATAATTATCTAAGTACCGTCTTGGGCACCGAAGATGCAACAGAAAACAAGACTGATATGGACACTCCTAGTTCCTTAACAAGTAAAAGGCAAACACAAATAATAATAGGCAATAATAGCGGGTGCTCTCATGGAGATAAAGGGGGAACAGAAAAGGACAAGGAGAGGGTCCCTGATTTTCACAGGGTAGTCAAGGATGTCCCTCTGGGGAGGTGAGCTTGAAGCTGAAGGCGAAAAAAGAGCCGGTAAGCATGAATCTACAGGGAGACTAGTTCAGGCAGAGGGAAGCCAAGAGCAAAGGTCTCAAGACAGGAAAGACCTTGGCATGTTCCAGCCGAGAGACTGAGCTGAGACTGGAGGGGTGAGCAGGGGCCACGCCACACAGTGGCTGTGGGCCTTGTTCGTGAACCTGGGCCTCCCCTTCCAAGTGAGTGGGCAGGTGCTGAGAGGTCCCCTTTGTGTGAACCTAGATTCCAGAGCAGCAGGGTAGAAACAGGCAGACCACCGAGAATACTGTTGCAGCCATCCAGGCAAGAGAGCATGGTGCTGCAGAAATTCTTACAGAATTTATCGTTTTACCGGAGGAAAGAAAGAAGTGACAGCAGTCTGCTGTCAGACAGCAGTGAAGTCTTGACTTAACCTCCTTCTGTCTGGCAAGCTGGTTGGCCAACACCGGTGTGGTTTATTAACCTAGCCTCTCCCACCCCAGGTTTTCAGCAACGAAAATCCCTGTATATCTCATGTATTCTCAACTCTTGGTCATCAAACCTTTCTCTCAGCTGAAACAGAGCCCATCCACACCTTAAATTACTACAATAAGTCAAAAGGAAATGTATAATTTTGGGTGATAGTTTCATGGGTGTGCTCTTATCCCATTGAGTTGTACACATTAAATACATATAGATTTTCGTATGTCAAACATGCCTACCAGTCATACCATAGGTAGACGAGGGGAAAATGGAGAGATGAAAAAAGAGAACAAGGTTTGGCAAATATGCAATGAGATCTCTGAGTCAACAAGTTAGTGACTTAAGATAAATAAATAAGTGCACGAGAGTCCCCTTAGGTCCCAGCTTATTTACTTAGACATCTGGTTGGCATGAGAATGAGGAAGTTAATGACTTTTCTATGACACGTATGTGTTTTGTGAGACTCCACACTGCAAAAGTTAATAATACTCTACCTTCTGTTGACACACAATGTTTACACTAACAAAAATCTAAATGGTACATCTCATAGTGAGGCAGCAGAGCAAGAAGCTAGGACAATTCCTTGGCAAGTAGAATGGGGAAACTGAGACAGATGGCTGATTCAAACTGGCGCATCTGGTGCGCTGACTCACCTGGCCCCTTCTGCCTTGCACAGCCATTCATTTCCTTCAGCATTAAGCCCTCGTGACAGTGAGGTTCTGACCCACATCAAACGGTCTTAGGAACAAAGTCTTGACCACAGAGACAGAGTTTTGATTACAGATAACGTCCAGACTTCAGTTGTGTTTCAGATCCAGGCCCAGAAAAACAGTAAAACCAGACTAACAGATGTCACGGCTGGCATCAGGACCAGATGCAATGACCAATGACCCCTTACCCAAGTGCTGACCAATTAGTGGAGACCGAAGCCCTGACCCTATACACTCATGTTGATGAATCAGCATATTAAAGGGCACACCTGGAAAGCTGATGAATATTCTACTGAGATCCTCCCTGAAACCTCCTCTAAAATCCCTGC
Organism: Tonatia bakeri; assembly: GCA_004024845.1. Classification (NCBI taxonomy): domain Eukaryota; kingdom Metazoa; phylum Chordata; class Mammalia; order Chiroptera; family Phyllostomidae; genus Tonatia; species Tonatia bakeri. The sequence continues at coordinate 58,559 of PVIA01003967.1, forward strand.
CTTTAGAAAATAGATAAAAATCCTTAAGGCAAAGGACCCAGTGTGTACTCTCTCTCTCTCTCTAGAGCACGCCTACACCTTCTTTCTTTGCATTCTTTCTTCTACGAGTCCCCATGAGGCTTACAACCAGGCGAGCAGCAGGCAGCAGCAGCTCATCCCAGGCTAACCCCTGAAACTGTCTCCCAGGGCCCTTCTTTTGCCTCTGTAACTTGTTTCCCCAGTCCTCACAGCCCAGCTGGCTCACTTCTGCCTCTGGGCAGGAGGCCTTTCTATCTACAGGGCGAAGGCAGTTCTCTGAGCAGCCCTCCGGAACCCTCTCTCCGAGTGCACTTCCACTTTGCACGCTAAATAAACTTCCTCTTGCGCTGGAGTTCTTGGCTGTGAATTCTTTCTTTGCCGAACTCAACAACCAGGAGCCGGCATTTCCAGTAACAATAGCAAAGCACACTTCATCGAAAGGCCACATGACAGGAGCAGTCATCTTCCTGGGAAAAAGCACTGCCATGAACTGATGGCGGCATGAGAAGCTCCGTCAATAAAGGAGCAAACCGATTTTCGAGAGAACATCCTGCACGGAAAGGGCGGGCTGCGCGTCTCTCGTTGCTAATACGGCAGCACTGTGACTGCCAGGGAAAGAGACTTATCTCCAGTCATCGCCCGTCATTGACCATATTAGTGATTTCACACTTGAACCTGTCTGTTCAGTCTTTACAGCCTGAAATGACAAATGCAAAAAGGGTATAAATGGTCCCTTGAAGCTCTGCTATTAATCTTAAAAATCCTTCTGCTCTGTACTTGCTAAATAGACACTAAACCAAGAACATTATGGAAATCGTTTATTTTTCACAAACTACAGAATGGTATTCGATGACCCTGGAAAAACCCAGGTAGCATCTAAAGCAGGGTCTCAGCACTAAGGTTGAGGGCACACTAAATAAACTTGACGGGAGTGCCCTGTTCAAGCTTTGAAACCACCCACAGAAAACTCTGAAACCCAGGACGTCCTGTAATAACTATGCTACTTTCCACTTATTTGGGGGTGAAGAACTAAACAGTTTACCACCTTTCTTGCATTTTTAAACTCTCCCTTCTGAGGCCCCTGGCCATTTGGTTGTTTAAAAGAAGTAATACAAAATGAAAACAATCGAAAATATTGGAATTGCAGTCTAGAAGTAAGCTTTATTTCCTGGATAATAATGTGGTGTTTTTTTTTGGGGGGGGTGCTCGTGCTGAAGGACCTGGGGGGAGAGGAGTCTTACTTCTTTCTGACCATCCAACACCGCCCTGCTTCACTGCCCGAACGCACCCTCCTTCACCAGTGGGCACCAAAGGCGCATCCCAACATGCAGACAGCCCAGCACTGTAAGAACTGATGCACAGGCCTAGTAGGCTTGGCCCTTTTCTCATTTCTGCCTATTTTTGGTTTGCTTTTCAGGGAACTTCCGTTAACAGGGGCTTTTCTTAGGCCTTTGAGTACACAGCAGATACTCAGCAAATGTCTCTCACAGGAATCAACAAATAAGGGTAAAAATGGCTCCAACCCAGAGTGGGTGATTTTTCTTTTAAATATAATTTTATAGGAATAAAGGTTTTTATTTTCTTTTGTGGCAAAATGTGTGGATTTCTTTTTATCCCAAAGTATCTAACTTAATCCAAGGATTGACCCAGAACTTGAGGACAGAGAACAAGGAGGCTTCCTGGGAATGCAGAGGTCAGACAGACGGGAAAGGCTTTGCTCGTAGAAGACCCCCACCGAGGAAACGCCACCAGGTCTTTACAAGAAAAAGTCCTGAAGGCCAGTGCCTCCAAACCACACGCCTACAGTTAAGGTCCATGTACCCGAGCTCAGTGAAGGCTAACAAGTGCGGCCACCCTGCCTGGATTCGGTACCGCCGTCCCCTTCCGGTCTGAGGTCCCCATTCCCCTCGTTTTCCCTACTTCTGAAGAACGTTTCCCCTTCATTTGGAATGCAGAATAATATTCTGCAGTGCTTCTCCGACACGTTAGAGGTTCTCCTTGCCCCTTTTTAAGTTACTGGGCCGATGGACATTCTAAACTACAGCTTCCGAACAGAAGATCAGGGCGAACACTGCTCTGCGTTTTTGCTGAGCCGAAAGGCAATGAATGATACTAAATTAAGGAAGTTAGTATTCATGAATTTTTACAATTATTTTAATTGACTGCATTCAAAACAGGGAGTGGTTGTAAAAAGCAGAGATTCATTCATACAATGCCAAACTCAGGTAATTTTTCTCATCTTCTGAGACTGTGTTTGTTACTCCCACTGAGGAACTCCCCCGTGTTGAATACTGCCTAATTGTTTAGAAATAATTAACATGTTCTTATTTCGGTTGCAGAAAACATAATTTATTAATTGGCTGCTACTTTATGAGTTCCATTTTAAGATGCACGATAAATAAAGAAATTAGCGTGAGAAGATTGACTAAATTCTGAAACTAGCAAGATGATTCTAAATTAAGGGTAAGTAAACGCATCGCATGGAGGGGTTTAATGACAAATGCAGAGACAACTCTTTATGGGCCTCTGGCTGCAGCTTTTAAATTTTAATTTTACAGACAGGAAAGCATTATCAATGCTTTAATACTTCCAGGATTCCAATTCACACACCAAAACAAGAGACAGAGAAAGCCCACTCCACTCATTACTTTCTAGAGTTCTTGGGGTCTGAAAACGACTTGACAATAAAGGTAAGAAGAAAAGAAAACGGAAGCATTGCTGACGCCTGTGAAGGAAGCAGCACCGTCTTCTAATTACCGAGCAGTGCAGTTAGTTCAGAGAATATTCACACCCTCGCCTCTGCAATGGATACTCAGTGCAACTGGTAAACAGTCTAATCTTTAATTGAAGCACCCAGAAACCGTCGGTAAGCAGATGAGTATTTGAAACGAACCATATGCCGTATCCCCAGGTACTAATTGGCCCCAATCGCATCTCCTTCAAAGTGGAGGCGGGAAAAGGCCACCGTCACAGACATGTACGAGCAGCTCTCAAGGCGCAATGAAGACCATGCGAATTCCCCAGCATGTTCTAGAATTTCTGATTCTCCCTCTTTGTGGAATAGGTTCTGACTTGACGTTCTGCGCATGCCACTTGATCTCTCTGTCTGTTCCTGGTCAAAAGCTGACTCTCACCTTTTCAGGGGCTACCCACCCTCCGTGATAAAAACCCAAACTCTTTGCCTGGCAGGTCTCACCCCTCCCCCCAATCCCCAGCTTCACCAGCCTCTGTCCTCCAGGAACGTGGAACTATTTCCAGCACACACAGTTCCCGGGCACACTGCAGCCTCCAAAGCTCAGGGACCTTTCACAGGGTGTGGCCCCAATCTGAGATGCTCCCTCGGAACCTATCCCACTGAAAACTCCTATGCAGGTGGCCTTTACATCTCAGGTCAGATGCCTCCTCCTCCGTGAAGTCTTCCCTAACTGACTACGAAGATACTTTTCCTCCTCTGCTCCCACTGTACTTCCAACAGGCTTCCGTGAGGGTGACCATCACACTAAACTGGACTGTATCTCTGGTGCCGCATCCACACTCACATCTAAGTAAGCCATTTGCTAGAAGGGGCAACCTTTTCCTCTTAGGATTCCCACAGTTGAATTTATTGAAGCCTCAGCTCACTGAATACTTGAGGAAGGAAGGGAGGGACCAGAAAGGAAGAAGGAAGGAAATGTTCCAGCAGGACTGCTGAAGGACTGGAGGTCTGTGGGAATCAGGGACGAGTAATACGCTAAAAGGAAAGTGAGGTCCCCATAAGGGCTGGGCGCCCGTGAGAGCCAACCCTCTGGGGTCGGAAGGACCTGCTCAGGTCGCAGTGCTCGCTGGGAGCGATGCGGGCTCCCGGGGGCACAGCCCCTCCTGGTTCAGTCTCTTCTTACTGTGCCGACCCGTCTCACCCCCCCACCCCGGGTGGAAGCAGATGTTAGCCCAGGGTCTTAACAAGCATCGTAATTAAAATCTACTCAATTATCCAATGGTAAAACCAGTCTAAAATAGACGTACATTTTCTGGTTTTATTTCTGTAGCTCTCTTATCCAAAGGGATTGAGAAATTGGATAATCTATTAAGCACTTGAAAATGAGGAATAAACAAATAAAAATGATCTTTAAGGACCAATTGTCAAAGAGGGAACTTCTAGAACATTTTCTCTTTTGCCTTGCCCTCTTCCCTTTGCCCCCACACCCAGGTGCCTCATCAAAAGAGGACTGCCTGGAATTTGGACACCTGGATTTTCAGGTCCTGACGCTCCGATGTGAGGGAGTGGACAAGTCCTTCGTCCTCTCTGTGAAGGGAAGGATTGAACCACATGCCTGAGGCTTCTTCAGCCTTTTCAAACCCCACGGACCCTCCCAACCTACACCGAGCCTCTGTGATATTTGTTTACGGATCTAAGAAAGAAGTTTGCCCTCGTGGGTCCAGTCAACAACATACAGGGAGAGCCCCACCTGACCATCCTTTCAGCAGGTTTTAGGGAAAACATGGAGAAACGCAGGCGATCACCTGCCATATTTTCCTGGTGCCCAAAAGCTACTGTTCAGAGCAGAGGATTATCAATGTGGAACCACACTGGGGGGAATACCCTCCCCCCACCCCAGCCACAGAGCTGCATTATGTATCCTCCCGGCCCTCACCAACATCCCCATTCCCCAGTTTCACCCCTGCCAGGAGGCAACATCACTACAGGGAACCAACTACAGCTGTACCCCCAACCGGTAGCATGAAATCCACTGTTCGGTTTGCATCTTCCCATATTCCGGCAGTGAGGTGCTCGTGGGAGTTTGTGGGGCACCCCAGGTTTTGTGAAATCCTACATGTCCTATTTTAAGGCTCTGGGGCAAGTACTGGAGAACGAAAGTGTCAGCCTTTGAGTTCACTGTTGAGCCCAGCAAATGGATAAGCGGAAATCACTAAAAAGAGTCAATTCTGCTGAATGTAAATTCTACTCCGACATTTAAATGATAAGGTAGGGAAAGTGTATCTGTTGTTTGTGAAATTATAGAGACAGTGTAGTGGAGTGGTTCAGATGCTGAAGGCCCCAGGGACCGTCATATCTGTCAAACGGGAATACGAGCCACCAGCACCCTCACAGGGCCGCGGACGTGAAGTGAGACGAGGTACGTGCATCACTCGGCAGAGCACCCAGCACAGTCAGGGCCCCCAGGGCCCTAGCAGGTGCTGTGGCTTCTCATCCTCCCCGAGTGAGAACCCCTCTGTCTATGACCCTTCCTGAGCGCTGTGCGCCACATGCTGAGCTCAGTACTGTGCCCGGCATATGACCGAGCCTGACTCCAAGTCCCAGCATCCCGGGACCTGCTGTGCCGACGTTGCTCCCTGAGCCAGAGCTGCTTGTAGACCAAAAGCCAGAAGAAAACAATTTGGGGGCAAGAACGGGAGAGGTTGTGAGATGCAATTCGTGTCACCACACATTGTGGAGAGACCCTCCTCTCACCCCTGGGGTGGACTTTGGGACAAAGCAGAGCCACGGGGAGAGGAGTGGGGCGCAGGGCCCCTGCTCCCCGGGGAGAAGGCCGTGCCGAGGGCTGTGACAGGGTGAGCAGCAGATTCCAGCTCGAACACAATAGCTCCATTGTTCACTTCCCGGCCGACTTGGTGGCCCATGGTGCCATGCCCAGAAGCCTATCCCAGCACTTAATGGTAACACTGCGGACGGGATTATGTGGTTATGAAGTCAATAAATTCCTTTCCTCACTTCAACACTAATGACAGCCAGCGCTGCCTCCTCTCCAGGGAAACCCATCCTTCTGGTTGTTTGGAGAAGCAAGACATAGGTGACGCACAGCAACGTTCGCTTTCGACTGCTTGCAAACTCATCTCACACACGTGTGCACGCATACACACACACTTCTTCCATCCCCTGCCAAATCTTGCTAATCTTCCTGAAGATAAGGTAATTCGGTTACGATGAAACCTCCAGAAACAGGAAACGCATTCTGCTGAGACTGTTCCAACTTGACATGTAAAACAGTTCCGAGCTGGTTGGGCTCCCCATCCCACCGCGAAGCATTTCTGCTTGCAATTAACTTAATGAACTAGAGGAAGGAGGCAGGGGGGAAAATCTTGGTTTTCTAATGACCTTTACGGAATTGTTCGTATTTCAAATAGACTCAAGTTACCATAAAAACTTTTTCTTGGGCAGAGAGCGCTCATTCCTTTGACTGCAGCTTTAACTCGAAGGTTCTTTTATTTCTTCTTCAGACAATCACTGTTTTTTCCTTCGGCTCCATCCCGCCTCCTGCCCGCAAGTGCACGGCCGAGCAGGGCCAGCCTGATGGAGGCGCAGCCGTGCAGGGCTGAAGCGGCTCTCACACAGCGCTGGCCCAAGTCCTGTCTCTGCAGGGCGCGGGCCGCCTCAAGGCCCCCTGGCTCACAGATGTTGTGGAGGGTCTCAGCAGGGATCCAAGAAAGGGAATTCCATGCTACAATAGAGGATCTCGGGAAAGCAACTGAAATCATTACAAAGACGGTAACTGACACTGCTTGGTTTCAGCAGCAGGAGAGAGGAGGAAGTGGGCTTAGAACTGGAGCCCCAGGGAGTGAGAAGCGTGTGAGGGCTCCCCCCTCCCCCACCCCTGCACGGCCACCATGAAACTGAGCTCTGAGTGCCTCTACACAGCTCTCTCCTTAGAAGGCCCCGTGATAACAGAAGACACACGTCCCTGCGCCACCCATAGGCAGGTCCCGGGACAAAGGGGCACGCGTGCCTGCAAGTGCTCGGGAGGATGAGATCATTGTTTGTGCTCACATTTTCCTTTGCCTCCAAAGACCTGAATTCTCACCTGTGTACTTGGCAAGAAAACTACAGACTTCCAGTCAAGATGCTGTCAGTTCAGACTCTGAGGTCCTACCCCTCCACTCCAAACCCGGAGCAATGGTAAGTAAAATATTAAAAGAGAAACCAAAAATAGCTTTACAAAAAAAAAATAGCTTTACGAGGTCAAAAATCAGGATAAACATCTCCCTGGACCAAAAATAGAACAGAAATGCAAAGCAGAACTAGGACCTCAGGTCTGGAAGCAGGCATGAATTCCGTTTCAGCGACTAAAAGGGAATAAAAATGCTTCACACGAGAGAGGTGAGTAGAGTCGGCTTTACAATCTAAAGCTGGAGAAAGGTGAGGAGGCTCCCTTTTATTTTTTAAAAAGATAAAGATAAAGGGCTCAGGACCTGTTCCCTTGGGCTAGAGATTATTAGGGAGCCGGGGTCCTAGAAAGGCTAGAAGATAGAGCTGGGGCCCAGACGCCCATCGCCTATGTCACGGGCTCTGAAGCAGCCTCCACATCACCGCGACGCACTAGCCCCAGACGCCGTTTCGGAACTGGGGCTAAGGGGCCTGGGGGAGGCAAGTACCAGATGGGGCAAGGGGCGGTGGGGCACACTGAGGGGGAAAGAAACAAAACCAAAATGCGCTAAAAAAAAAAAAAATGAGCCTGCTCTTCCAAAGTCTAAAATGTGTAAGCGAAACACAATGCTAAGGAAGATAACCAGCAAAAATCAACAATCAGAACACGACTTCGATCCAGTCAAACTGACTGACCAAGACTTAAAACAAGCGGAGGTAGGATGCTGGAAAAATACACAAACCACCAAGCGGCATGCGTTCACAGTGAATAAGAAGCTATGAACCAGAAAAGGGTAGAAATAAAACATAAGCCCAGAGACATGGGGGAAAAAGCGAATTGGAAATCCAGGAAATAAAAAAATACTCACTAAACCAACTCCACAGCAAAAAACTTCCCTAGGGCACGATTTAAGGGGGTTGGTGTGTGGGAAACACGGAATGAATGTGGAGCCGGACGGGGGAGCAGGACTCGGGCAGAAGCAGAAGGGGCGTGTGCTAATTAGTTTTCCACTGGGTTCCAGTACTTTGACTTTTCAAACTGTATACATGGACCGCTTTCACAAAAACTATAATAAAAAATTTAAAGACGGGGAGAAATAACATGAATGACAGATTACGAAGGACAGGCAGTCCCGCTTTCTTCTGTGTAGTCTCGGTTTTACTCTTGCGACGAAGCAGACCACCAGAGCGGTAAGAACCTTCATTACTATTTTTTTACCCTCTTAATTACTTCTTTAATAAAGTTATGATTTGAAAATATGTCACGCAGCCATACTGAAGGATTATAAAAGTTATAAAAAACAGCTACGTGAATCGCTGTGGAGCTGATAGGAATGCTGGCCATCCCGTCTCGGCGGGTCCCCTGTGAGGGCCTCGGCCTCGGCGCAGGACCAGCCGCGCTTCGCCCGCCGACCACGCACACGGACTCTGAAATGAGTCTTGCAGCTTGGGCTGCTGGGAAATTTAGAGTACATTTTTTATTTCTTTCTTGTACATAAAGTCACGCGGCATGCATTCTGGGTGCTAACCTGCTTTCAGCGTATTTCTTGGCATTCCCATTTCACAAATCATTATAAAATTTACTGCTGTTATATTATGCAGGTATGGGCAAAAGTAGGTTTACAGTGAGTATGCGAAAGGTTATTCTTTTTTTATTCAACTACTGTATTACTGATTTGTATTATTTGTCTTATTATTATTGTTGTCATTACTTCGTATCCTTGCTTATAATTTAACTTTCAGGTAATGTCTTTTTCCCATATGGATGGCTGCAAACTTCCTTTTGACCACCCCTGTGCATACGTGTGAATATATGCGCAGGTGTGGCTGTAGCCACCGCAGAATCTTCTTGGTGGGGAAAAGGGCATAATTAGATAAAACACGTTGAAAAATAAGAGGCAAATGAAGAAGAGAAAAGAAACAACGGTACTGAACAGTTAGATCACGGGGTCATCCTTTGCAAGACCCTGACTGCCAAGGAAAGAGCACGAAGTTCATCCTGAAGACGGAAGACAATGCCAAACACTTTAACACTTCTGCCACAGAAACAGCATACTTAAGGAAACGTTATAAAACAGTGTGCAAGATGCAGGGAAGGGCAGACACTGTAGGCCAGGTGACCCGCTAGGTGCTATTTCCACCTGGGAGTGAGGCGACAGAGCTGTGAGGGGCTCGGTGGACACTATTTTACAAGAAGGATCAAATATAACAGGCTTTAGGAAAGAAAAATGTCATGGCAAGTACATATGCTGTTGTTTTTTTTAACATCAAAACATGTGACACCCAAGGAAGCGTGCTAGGTTCTACCCACAACTTACGGAAACAGTGGATTCCTTTTGGTCTGTTCTGCTTCCACTGCCTTGGATTTTGACCTGGGCAGGCCACGGCAGGCAGCCGAATCATTCCAAAACCTCCTTAGAAGGTAAAATTTTATTTCTTCCCCAAATGAAGCTGCTGTTGATTACAAATGACAACTAACTCTACACATGCAAGTGACACCCACTATTAAAAGTCCCTTGCCTTCCTGAAATGTGACACTGAGGGAGGCCGGGAGCCTGGCCACACAGGCACATAATCAATAGTGTGTGACGTAGGAGCCTATTTAGGTGGAGTTTCTAGGTTCCAAGAAAAGCAGAAAAATAAGCCTGAGAACTCAAAGTGCAGGAACTGAAGTAAATTTATTTTTGACTGAACTAAGTTTGAATATATGATCTTTTGGGAATGCACTAAGCTGAATTTACTTATTTTTTTTCCAAAGCAAATCAATAGCGTAGAGATATCAGAAGGGATATTTATATCACTAAACAGAACTGACATAAATAGAGCCTAAGAACATAACTGATGAACTAGCTGAAATCGAGTTTACACTCTCATTGAAATGCACACGCTGCTCACTTCCTGGAGGAGCCACCTCAGAGAAACAGGACATCATCGCACTGGAGGGGCCCTTGAGGCCATCCTGCCCAAGTCTCCTGCATCGCACACCGTGTTTGTCTCTCTCTGACTCACTTCACTTAGCATAATGCCCTTCAGGTCCACCCGTGTCACTGCAAACGGCAGACTTCCCTTGTTTTTTATGGCTGAATATACTGCATATATACACACGCACAGTATACAGGGGGAGTCAATAAGGCTATAAACACCCCCCACCTGACACACACCCCTGTTAGCTCTCTTCCTCTGAAGCGTCCTAACACAACACTAAACAGACTGTTAGCTCAACGAGGGAAGAGACGGTCCCAGTGGACTTGGGAGATGCTGCAGACCAGCTGACCGAAAGCCACTCACCACCTCGTTCTGCCCTGTCTTCCTCTCGCACAAAGGCCGAAAGGCGAAAATGCACTCTCCTCCCCTCTCTCACAGCTAAAAGTCATCATGTGAGCCAGTTCTGAACAGTAAGATGCAGGTGAAAATCCCTAGGAGGGCTTCCCTTTGTTCTCTGCTTGAATGCAGAGATTTGACCCATGTTTAATGCCCACATTCCCTCCAGACTCTAAGCTCCATGGATCCTCACCTGAGATCAAACCTCTGATTGCTTGGTTCGTGATAAAAGTTCTAATAAATAAAATATATGCAGCACTGTGCACTGTTTCATTTACTTCTGTTACCTACTACGCACTGAGGGTCACGTACTTTTGGATCAATGAAATAAAAGCGGGAGTTCTCGGAAAGGTCATTGGAAGGTTATCTTCAAGCGGGTTCCCCACGACTCACCTTGTCCTGGGTTTGGCATCGGACGCAGTCGCAGTCAAAGCAGTACTGACCCCTCAGATGCTTCCGGCGCTCCTCGCTGGTCATCAGCAGGTCCAGGTAGCAGATGGTGAGCTGTGGAGGTCAGAGAGAAAAGGGGCCGCGGGGCTGTTGTGGTCACTGACTTTAGTAAGTACTTATTATTGCTAATCACTAAAGTAAAACCTGCTTTTATCACACACCCAAACGTGCGAGCAAGAAGATACTATTCATAGTGTCTCCGGCCAAAGAATCACATGGAAAATTTTTCTTGTATTACCTTCCAACCCGCTACATGGTGAGTACATGTATTTATTTTAAACCACTGGGCTCATTAATTCGAGACACTTTTACACCTTATCTTTTTTATTCGTTGGACATTGAAGTGTCAAAAGCTGTCACACACTCAGTATTACTTAGGTTTGGTTGATGAACTCCTACATCGCTGGGAATCAGAGAAGCCACAATGATCTCGGCGGTCAGGGCGGCAGGTGACGTGGCCAGGCTGCTCCTACGTGCCAATCAGTTCTAGAGCCGCCTCGTGGGGTTCATGGTCAACCAGATCTGGTCTCTTTGCAATTAGCAGACTGTTGTCTTACTTGTGACCAGATTGAAAAGCAAAGTGGAAAAATCCCCAAATGGGGGGAATTTAACGTCAGGATGCAATCACTGATGGAGGCTCTTCAGTGACTTCCTTGGACCCTTTCAAGTACTAACCACTGTATTTGGCTTGGATGGTGAGAGGTCACAGGTGAGAAGGTGCAGTTCAGGGACATCTCAGGGTCCCCTCGAGCCCCAAGAGCCCACTTCAAGGTACAGGTCTTCAGGTGACATCATGATGATCACACATTTCTCATGTGACTAGGTCCCCTAGGTGCTGAAAGTCTGATTCACAAACACACAAAATCGAACTCCCGATTCCCCCCCAGCCTGCTGCATCTCATTTGGAGCCTTGCCAGTCTCGGGTGACAGCAATTCATCTTCCTCCTCCATCCAATCCACCAGGAAATTCTGGGGGCTCAACTTAAAAATACTTCCGGAACCAACCACTTCCTGCCCTTTCCAATGCTACCGGCCTGGGCGGAGCCGCCACCACCCGCTCGCTGCCTGTGAAACGCAAGTCTCACCGTGGGTCTCCCTGCTTCTCCCCAGGCCCCTGCACCCCATCTTCTGAGGGCTGCTCTGAAAACGGAAGCTGGGGCATATCTTTCCTCTGCTCAAGCACTCCAACGGCTCCCCCTCTGCTTCGAGGCCAGTCCCCTCAATGAAACCCCAAATTTCAAATAGTGCTTCTTGGCCAACTGCAGGTCCATGATATTACGACTCTACCATGGAATGAGTAAAGAAATGCCAAGTGAACATTTACAAACTCTGTCTAGCAATTTGGTAAGAGAAATTTTCTGTGCTTCTCATAATAAAATATGAGGCTTTCCATTCTTAATTTTTTTAAATTTCATTCTTCAAGTAATTCATTTTCATCAAACTTTACAAAAATATTAGTCTGCACCGAATTGGGGCGGGGAGGACCTGTCCTTCCTAACAGGTAGTGAGGGGAGTGAAAGCTTCACAAAATCCAGCTTGTTCCAGCTCTGGCCCCCTGGCCTCTGCCTGTCTTCACGTGCCACCCCAAGGCCCGTGTGCCAGCCGGGCCCATGCCTTCTGCCCCAACTTCTACCATGGGGGTCTCCCTCATGTCTTTGAGTTTCAATCACCTCTCACTTTCTCACCGCGGTCTAACCTGACCACCCCATTTAAAATAACCACCCAGTTCCCACCCCAGCCTGGGACTCCTAACTCCCTCACCCTGCCCTAGTTTTCCCTATTCTGCAACATATATCAGCTCATGACATATGGCATAAATGAATTCCTTATGTGCTTTTACATGGAGAATGTAATTATGGGGCCTATGTGGCAGGGGAAGGTGGGGGTACTGTAGGTGAGGAGGGGGGTGGGATTAGCCACTGAGGGAGACGACAACAACTCCCTAGGGCAACAAACTCCACGTGTGGTTCTTCTCGGGTTGGAGGAGGGCACCTCAGGGCTACGACGCACGATGGTGCGCATCTGAGCGCGTGGCCTGGCAGGATGGCCATCCTCTCAGACAGAGAACACAGCTTCGGAGGGCCTCCCAAGGCAGCCAGCAGGGAAGCAGGCATGGTCTGGCCGGCCAGAGCTGTCAGGTCCTCCACAGCCATCACCAGGTGACAGGAGCCACGGCCTCCTCTGGCTGGTTGGCTCTCCCTAGCTTCTCACACATTCAGCACCTGTAACATGCTGCTCCACATGCAGAAGCAAGGGTTCCTACCCTTCGGAAATGCAGACGGGGTATTGCTGAGCCTCCAGGCACCCACCTGGAGAGGCAACACGGGACAGTGCAAGCCAGCAATGGGCTTAGGTGCACCTGGGGTTAGCGCCCATATCTCTCACTCGAGCCTGCTACTCTTCTTACAGTAACACAGCTGCTTCCCATGCTTCTGGGGGCTTGGATGGGGGGGGAAGCTTTGGGGAACCGCTTCTTCAGGAGCCACCCCAGCGCCATCGCACCTGAAACACTCGAGCCCATGCTAAGCGGCGTCTGTGACAACTGGGCTCCCTCCACCGAGACCATGACCACTTGCTAATTCCCTAAATCTTTCTCTTGTTTCGTACTCTGAGGCCAGGGCTGCTTCCAGGGTGCAAAGGCCTATCAGGCAAGTGCCTCCTGCTTACAAAGAACACTGTATCCCAAATTCCAAATAACCCATTTCTGGGCCCACTTTCAAAAACAGCCCCTTAATAAGTTTGATGCGGTACCCACATCTTTCCTCTTTCGTCAGGCTCTCCGGTCCTCGGTTCCCTTACGTTCGGCGAGATGGGAAAGGGAGCCGATCGGTGTTCCCCCCTGGGGTAACTCTAGGACACTACTCAGTCCGGCCCAACGGCCCTCCGCCATCGGCCCCTGCTGCCAGATCAGATCGGCTGGCAGTAGTTGTTGGGTGATGACAATGTGCCCAGTGTGAGGCCAGCAAAGCTGGGACACGCCACACCAGAGAGACATGCTCGACTCACCCAACACTGCATCACAAGGGCCAAAACTCACGCACAACCAGGCCAGGCAGAGGGTGGGCAGCAGGAGCCCAGTTATTCGTTTAAGCCCAACGGACAGACACTCACAGCCTCCCTCGCCATCCTGGGGCTGCATGGGGCCCGCACCAGGACTGTGCAGCAGGCAGCGAAGTGGGCCCCCTGCTGCCTGCAGTCTCCCTTTATCTTCCAGATGGCTTTGAGAGAGATCACCCTAAAGCCCGCATCCGACTGCGTCCTCCTCCACAGGCAGATTTCTGAGGGTTTCCTGCTGTCTGTGGGATAAGGGCCCCCCCAAGGGCCTCCCAGCTCATTTTCTGCCTTCCTTTCTGGGCCCAGCAATTCTCCATGCACCCCACAGTCTGCAACGGTGAGCTACACTGCTACATCTCCAAAACAACGCCTGCGATGCCGGGGTGCCCCACGCTCTGGTGCCTCGGCCAGCCAGTGCCCCTTTCCCCCCCCCTCGGCTCACTCACGACTTGCTCGTCCTGCAAACTTGACTCAAATACACCAAATTTACTTCCTCAGCCAATTTAACTAAAGCAAATATTTGCACAATAAAAAGGAAGTATGCCTCTTAATCAATCTCCTAATGCCTTTTCTCATGGTTCTCCTTTTCCTCTACCTCCACCCCAAAGGAGCAGTTTGAAACGTGCAGAATGGGTTTTAGGTATTGGGGGTGGCTCCGGGAACTGGCTGAGCAGGGGACCCCAATCAAGTGATGCAACAGACCCACACAATCAGTAGGTGTTCCATCGGAAGGAAGGCCGACATTGCCCCCAATGGGAGGTGCTGCCAGTCTCTGTGGTTTGCTCCGTTTAACAAAAAGCCAAGTCATCAAGGAGTGCCCGATGACTCCTGGGGACAAGGCGCAGTGCTCGGTATGAAAGGACACACAAAAGTGAGACACCCACTACCTGTCCCCATGAAGCGTGTGGCTGAATAGAGATGTCCTGGAAAGAGCCAGAATGAATGCCAAGAAATAGTAATAACCCCTAGACCTCAGAGGGAAAGAGCTCTCTTTAATTTGGGAAACTGGGAAAAGCTTTTCAGAAGAGACGTGTTTACGAGGGGCTTAAAGGGTACCCTCAGGCAGAGATGGTGGGCACAGGGAGCGAGAAAGCGTCATGCACCAGGACACACGATGGTATGGAAAAACATTCCCTGAACCCGCTGGTCTATGAAGGGCTCAGGGGAGAACCCTCTCTTTGTCGAGAAGCTGCTTTGACAAGAACTGTGGGAGAAAAAAGTGGTGGCCGCAGCACGTGACGCTGGGCAGAACCAGTTTGTGTTAGGCGAGAGGAAGGGTCCGCCTGGCGCTGCAGAGGGAGAAAGAGAAGGGCATGAAGAAGTGAAATAAGCACCAGAAGACAAGGCATGTTTGCAACTAAATGAAGAATTGACCGGGGAGGGTGGCTGGCAGCCACGCCTAGAAAACTAGGCGTCAGAAAATTTCTTTGCTGTTTCTGAAAATTCCAAGAATGTCTGATAGGTTTTCTGTTTGCTTATCAAGTAACCTGTGCTTTTTTAAAAGATTTTATTTATTTATTTTTAGAGAGGGAAGGGAGGGAGAAAGAGAGAAAGAGAGAGAGAGAGAGAGAGAGAGAGAGAAACATCAATGTGTGGTTGCTGGGGGCCGTGGCCTGCAACCCAGGCACGTGCCCTGACCGGGAATTGAACCTGCGATTCTTTGGTTCGCAGCCCGCGCTCAATCCACTGAGCTACGCCAGCCAGGGCATAACCTGTGCTTTTATAACATTTCCTGAAACAACGCTATCATCCTCACCACATCGTAATCATGACCATCAACATCAGCACCATCTCTCGGCTCCAAAACCAATGTGCCGAAAATGGGTAGCAGTTCCCTTTCTTACCTGCCCTGAACTCCTTCACGTATGGCCCCAGAACAAAAAACCTCAGTTCCCCAGATTGTTGACAGATATCCCATGTACCTAGTCCTGAAAACTGGGAATTCAGTAAGTGGCTGTATAAGCAACAGCTTATCCAGTTGAAAATCAGTCTGGAGGCAGTCTTATCACGGCCGAATCCTTGTCTACATAAAATATGGCACCTCTGAGTTTAGGTTTTATTGGCTGAGTGCCGCATAAATGCAATAAAATCTTATGATACTGTTTCCTTTGCAATAAATATCCACTTTAGTAAATTGGAAGGCAGGAGGAAACTGGGTTCTATGAAGCGTAAGCATCCATAACCCAGAATTCGGGGTAGTGATCGTGCGAATCCTGTGCAGGCTCAGGTGGGCAGCCCTTGGTCTGCAGACCTTGGACTTCAGAGAAAGTTGCTCATTGAAGAGGCTGGCTTGGCAGTCTGCAAAACTGCAAGGGTCAAGGCCAAGGCACTGCGGGCAGTCATGTCCCCTGGCCTGTATTCCCTTCCCACCTCTGCTTGAACAAGTGCCCAGATATGCTGGTAGGTTTGTGAGGGCCCAATGACACCCTAAAGCTTGTTTGCTTTCTTAATGAAAGGGTAAAAATGGGTCACCATCAAAATGTGCTCAGTGGCCTCAGGAGTCAGTAAGCCACTGACTCTCATCCCAGGGGAGGATGACGACCAGCTGCAGAAACGTGAGGGGCCACCGAACTGTCACATGTGCAAAACACACACACTGTCCCACGCACACCTGTCTCTCACACGCATATAGTAGGGACTGTCAGCATCCAGGAAGATGGCGCTTTTAAGAAAAACGGAGCCCATCCGTAATCTAGGAGAAGTAACAATGGGCAAGTTGGTTGCGGGCTTGAGGTATTACATGGTTTCTGCCTAGAAGGAGGACAGTGAGAAGCCGTCCCTTGGCTTTTCACTGGTTTCAGAGATGGGTCACACTGAGAGGGTCTTTGATGGGAAAGGAGGGGGACCACGGGTGCCTTACCTCCTCTCCGGCCTCAATGTCCCGGATGGCGCGCAGTAAGAGTTGGGGCCCGTTGAATACAACCGAACAGTTGGGGTCACAGTTGTGATTGAGCAAAGACATACTGGAGGGAAGAAAAAAAAATAAAGAGGGAGACCATCATGGCTCAGCAAAGAGAGCCAAACATCTCAATTTAATGAATACAACAGGTAAGAGACACTTCAGCTCGGGGGAGGGGGCAGGTAAGGCTCACGGTGCACCAGGGTCATAAGCCCCCTTCATAGGAGCTGAAATGCTCCCCAAGGTGGGGGCTAACTGGGGAGGTTTGTGAATAAAAACATGTTCAATTCCTTTTTAGGGGTGTGGGTGGGGAGGAGGTAGTTGTCTCATTAGACACCAGGAAATAAGACAGCCCAGTAAGAAGATGGGAAAGAAACTGACCTGTGAAGGCAGAAATTTGTGAGAGGTCATGGGATGCAGCAGTCATCACTGAGGGCAACACACCCCTGACCTTGCCCACGGGGCCCCTCATTTGTTTGGCACCTCTGGAGGGGTGCCCACAGCTACAATGAAGAATCATTAGGAGAACTTCCTCTTAAATGCAAAGTCAAGGCTATCTGCTGACTGGATCCTGGTGCATTCTAGGCCGTGGCCCAGTGATCACATCATCCTGCAGGTGCATTTTTTATTATCTGGGAGAGGGGATGGATTTAAGCTGTCTCCATATTTGACAATGATCAGAACAGCTGGAAGTGAGTATCTACTAAGTAGAAAGCACTTCTTAGCAGCTGTGCGTGTTTATCAAATGCAATCATTGTGACAATCTTATGAGGATCATTTACTGATGAAGAAACTGGTAACATGGAAGTTAAATGACTTGCCCATGGACACAGGACCAGTACTGGTGACTGAACTTGAACCAGGGGGTCCGAAGTGCTGGAACATTCTGTTACTGCCTTTTGAGGACCAATACCAATGGGCTTGTGGTGTAGGGCATTTCTGAGGTGTAAGAGGAGGAATTCTCAGACTCACAGCTAATTATAAAAAGACTATATTTTATTTGGACCCTAACGACATGAAAACAAAATGCGACTGGGAGTGACTGGAGAGCTTGTGGAAGGACAGTCCAGTAGCTCGGTGGCAAATGTCACTTTAGCACAGGTGGTATTCTGGCCTCCCAGGGCAACAGGGCTCGAGGATGCTAAGTCAAAAGATAAAACGAACCCCAGCATCTCGGCCCAGGGGGTCTGGTGGAATGATCAAGTGCTTCAGCCTGGGAGGTTGGGGATAAGATCAGGGCCGAGGGGACAGCAGCAACCAAATCTCATCGTGGCAGTTTCTTAGCACCCACGAGCCCCAACTTCTAACCCAAAGTTCCCGAGAACAATAATTTAGGTCTGAGGCCTGCCTTTTCGTTAATACCACAGCACAGTGACTTTCAACTTTTTCATTGCATGACACTCATAAGCTAATTGCTAAAATTCTGCAGCACACCAAAAAATATATTTTTTGCTGATCTGACTGAAAAAATAGGTATAATTTTGATTTGTTCACACCAGATGGCTGTTGTTGTGTTGGCTGTTGTCATTTTTTCATATGACAGTCTAAGGGAAAAGGGGTCAGCACCCCGAGAGTCAGCTATGGCATGTTTCAAACATTCTTGAGGCACACCAGTTGAAAATCGCTGCCACAGCAGACAACGCGGGGCAATACAATTGTTTCCTTGTAATTTATAATCAGCTTCCAAGACTGGCTCTTGAACTAGCTGCTGCAATAGACTTTCTAGCCACCTCCAAAAGGCTGGAGGGCTGGGTGGGAATTAAAGTTACTTCTGCCAGTAAACGAAACACCATCCCCATACCTAGGATATAGGCCAACGCCAACTCCCTGCATCTCCGCGTCACAGATGGTGAAAGCATTGCAGAGTACCTGTAAAAAAAAAACAAAAACAGAGAGGGATGATCAGGATTACCAGAGTCACCTGAGACACTTCACCAGCAAGAGCACAATGTTTTCAAAACAAATTTTAGGGGCGTGTTAGTAGCAGCTTTGAAAAAGATAAGACCAAGCCAAACCTGGATGCTCTTTCACTCGCAGAAGAACACGCCCAGGACACACTTTCTGTAAGAACACAGGTAGTTAAGTACAGCAATACTGACACCCTGTAAAAAGCGTCGGCCTTACACAGCACTGGGCCTCCACATTTCAATCTGTTCCTCTGCCATCAAGTTACGCGACTACACAAAATGTTCAAAATTCAGAACCCAAATCATCTGTTGTTTGAGAAGTGGACCCTTCCATGTCAGCTTTTCTCGCTGAAGCTGCCTGCGGTTTAAAAATGCCGCTGTGTATGGGACGGGGAACAAACAACAGCCTGTCTTTAAGTCCCAGAAAGGGGGAAGTGCACCCTGAGTTTGCACCCAAGTGATGACAGACCACAGCGAACGCAGGAAGTCACCCAGCCCAGCCGAGGCCTGGGGAACCCCTCATTGAGTATGCAGCGAGGTCCTGTGCCCTGGAGGGCAGGGGGAGGGCAGCGAAAGAAATACAAGATGCTAGCTATCACTGCACTTAAGAAACTTAAAACCTATGGAAGGCCACACAGACTCACGGAAACAGCACTGGACTTGGAGCAAGAAAATGCAGGTCCTGGCAACACATCAATGCTTCGGGCCAGTGTTGGGGACAGAGCAGTGGGGAAAAAAAATCTGCCTTAATGGAGTTTAAGTCCTAGTGGGGGAGACAGATAAAACTCAACGACGGAAACATGTCCCATGTGGATAAATACTACGGGAGAAACAGGTAAAGGGACAGAGGACAAAGTGCTCAGGGAAGCTCTCAGGAGAAGGTGACATTTCAGCAGAGGCCTGAGAGGAACACGTGCTTATCTGGGGGACAGCAGTCCACAGCAGGAGGAGGAGCGAGGGCAGAGGCCCCAGGGTGGAAATGCTCCCGGGGCAGGAGTGAGCGCAGGAAGATGAGCATGGCCCAAGCACAGGAGGTAAGAAGAGGGGCAGGAGAGGAGACCAGAGAGGCCACTAGGTCACACAGGAACTCAGAGCCACGTTTGGATTTTATTCCGATTAACATAAAGCCCCTGGGTTGATTCGGAGCCAAGGAGAGAATGGATCTGATTTCTATTTTGAAAGGATCACTCTGGCTATTGTGCAGAGAATGGACTACAGGAAGACAAGGATGGCAGCAGAGGGAACAGTTAGGGGGCCAGGGTAATAGTCCAGCAAGAGAGGATGGTGGTGTACATTCTGGTGGCAGTCGAAGTGGGGCAAAGTGGGTGGTAGCCAACAGACTTACCGATGGGCCGCTTAAGGAGAATGGAAAGAGTTGAAGTTCAAGTTTAAGGCCTGAGCAAGAAGACTGCAGTTGCCATTTACAGGAAAGCTTTGTACGATTCTCAGAGAAAGAGAAGCAACGGCACCCTGATCTCTGGCTGCAGAGGGAGAATCCCGGGGTCCGAGTCACAAGGCAGGACAGCAACACCGCAGGAGGCTGGATGACTTCTGAGCACTGCAGCCAGTTCGATAGATCCAGAGCGGAGTTCAGGCCACACAACCGGACAAGACACAGCACGGCGGGTCTCGGGGTCAAAACAAGAAGCTGATGTCCTAGACCGAGGTCAGATAGGGTCCTTGGCCGCTGCTCCTGGTGCCCATGGCACAGACAGCAATCCCGAGCCAGGAAACACGCTGCTGGCACCCCTGTGTCTTCCTTGCCTTTGCCAAAGGAGGTTGTTTATTAAACTTGGGTACAAATTTTTAAAAAGAAATGGCCGAAAGGAAGAGGTTGGTTGCAGGGAGTTAGGAGGAGGTCCTATGGTTTTGTTACAAAGTTACGTGAAATTTGAAATGGCCCATTAGACAGCCAGGCCAAGCCCGAGAAAGGACAACTGGACTCGGGGGAGCAGAGAGGGCTGGAGACGGAAACCAAGGACAAAACAGAGCAAAGCGCATCAGAGGACCCTGGGAGAGGCCGCTACAGACCCGAGGTGAGCCAGTGATGTACATGGGTGCCGACTCGTTGTAAAGTCTCTGTAAGGAGAAAAGCAGCAACAACGAACTTCCCTAAATCGGGTTTATGTGAAAGAACATAAAGTATAAAAAGGCCCGGAGTCCTCCGAGACTTCCCCGCTCCAAAGAGCTTTTCTGTGAAATCTAGTGCAACCCATCAGGAGTTGGCACTGTTCCTCTGAAGTCTGATAAAACTGCAGCTTCAGATCAGGTCCTAAATTGGTGCGTACACATATTTTAGACACACGCCAGTTAAACTGCTTTCGGGGGTTCTGTTTCACATTAAGTTGAAACAGTGCACTGCCCACATGTATTTCTGTGTAAAATGGATGGTAAAGATGCAGAACAAAAAAACCCTGTGTTTTCTTTTTGTAACTTTAAACTTAAAAAATGGGTATGAATTTGGGAGGGGGGCATATAAATTTTACTATATATTTTTAAAGTATAATCAGGAATTTACCTGAAGCAATCCACCAATGAAAAACTAGGTCCAAGAGATCTCAATTGCTAACTTTCAAATCAATGAAAATTGAAAAAAAACTTTTTTGAGGTATGAAGCAAATTAAAGTTTTTTTCACCAAATGAGCTTATTCTGAAGTTTTAAAAAGGAAGCGCTAACCAGGGAAATGTCCACGTGGCTTTCTCTTCCTCCAGGAAACTCTACCTGGTCCCCAGACTTCGCTGCCTTTTACTTCTCTCTCTGGTAGCATTTATCGCCCTGGATCATTGTTACAAATTTACTCCACACTGCACACAGCCAGACTGTGAAATACTCCGGAGGCAAAGACAGTGTTTTAGTTAGCACGGTATTTCTGTGTCCACCACAGTCTGGCACAAGGACAGGACTAATAAACATCTTTTTTCTTACAGATGGATGGTTGCATGGGTGTGGTCCTCGGTGTGCCCTGAGGGTCACTCTCCAGAACAGGATCAGAGAAGTTGCCAGAAACGAAACACAGGTGCTGTGTGGGTGTGGAAGAAGAGGGGGTCGGCAGGTACTGCGGTGTACCAGGGAAGGCAGTGAGTAGAAGTTAATCTTCCATCTCTCCTGTCCTCAGGCATCCAGTCTCTGTGTGTCCCTGCTCGTGCCTCTGTCCCTCCTTTCTCTCCGTTCCAGTCCAACTTTTGTTTCTTCCGCTCTCCCATCAGTCCAATGGGCGAAATGACAATGTTACCCATCAGAAGAGCAAAGGGACTAGTTTGATTCTCTGTTTAAAATTCCCAGAGCCTCATAAATCGGGCACAAAAGAAATATCTGCAAATGAATGAATGAATCGACATGGCCCCCTTCCTGTCATTTCTCTTGCATCCTCTCCTTTCATTCCTCCCTTTCTTACCTGCTTTTTCTTTTCCTATTTTCATTATTGTCAACTTGTCACCCCTCTTCTCTCATTCTGCCCCTCCACAATATAAGCAGGATGTTTTAAAGTTTCAGTTCACAAATCCCTCATTTGTTATGGTTCTGAGAGGAGTTATGTGCTAGTGCTTCTGAGCTAGTGAATCAAAATTTGACTTTTTGCCTACTCCCACTTTCATTGAAAATATTGGTTCTACTCAGCACTATCTATTTAAGAAAACTACTGCAGGAAATACTTTTGACATACAGAGCTGATGGAAATGGTGGATATGAGGTAGCTCTTTTTTTTTTAAATGAAAGAGCAGGATATAATAGTCTGTATGTGCTGAAGTGAATATGTGAAAGGAGTTGCTCTTTATACCAAAAATAAAAGAATGTAAATACAACCCAGAAATAAAAGCTTAAATATTTTGCATACTATTGTCTTTGTATAAATAATTTCTTAGAAAACTGCACAAGCTGAACAGTTAGTGAACGAATACGTCACACAGAGATGGACAGAGAAGCATGTTAATGACATGACAGTAGCCCCCTTACCTGTGGTTTTGCTTTTAACGGTTTCAGTTACCTGTGACCAACTGCAGCCCAAAACTGTCCAATGGAGAGTCCAGAATTAAACAACCCACATTTTAAATCTCGCACCTCCCCGAGGCACCCTGCCCAGGACACGAACCCCCTCTTTGTCCAGCGTCTCCACGCTGCACACACCGCCCTCCCACCAGCCACTGAGTAGCTGTCTCTGCTATCACGCGGACAGCCCAGGCTTCTCGGGGCTCATGTTCGGTCACCCTTGTTTCACTTCCTAACGGCCCCGAAGCGCAAGCGTGGTGATGCTGCCAAATCGGACACACCACGGACAAGTCACGGAGTGCTCCTTTGAAGGGAAAAGGTGAAAGTTCTCAACTGAACAAGGACAGGAAAAAAATCGCGTGCTGTAGTTACTAAGACCTACAGTAAGACCGATTCCTCTATCCATTAAATTGTGAAAGGATAAACAAATCCACGCTAGTTTTGCGGCTGCACCTCAAACTGCAAGAGTTATGTGCAAGAGTTATCTGCAAGAGTATGTGGCAAGTTCTTCACCAAGATGGAAAAGGCATTAAACTTTGTCATCAGTATGTTTGTATTGGGCAAACATAGTGTAATAGGGCTTGGCACTGTCCGTGGTTTTGGGCATCCACTGGGGGTCTTGGAACCTACCCCCGTGTATAATGGGGGACCACCGTATTTCAGTAAAAAAGCAATGCTTTCTAAATACTAACCTTGAGCGTTACTTTTTAAATATTTCCCATGACATGATAGTAAAAAGTTACGTCGACTCTTCATAATTTTTATCTTGAGATAATCAAAAACCTTTATATAACACTGTAAAACTCCCCAGATGATAAAAATTTGGTGAGCTAGTACAAGTAGTCACTGAACCCCTATATTTTGTGAAAATAACTAAAGTAAAATTTAAAGTATTCTATGAACCAAATTCTTAGGAATTGTTAAGGATTTGGTTCAGGTTCTAGGTCCAGAACCTGATACTTGGGTTCTGAGGTTAAAAATTGTCCTGCAGTAATTAACACAACACACAAAGGGAATCCCCCACAGAGTTACTTTATACTTGTATTTAAATTTCACATTTTTTCCTCAAGCTTTCTGAGCTGGAAGTCTTTTATTGTAGCAGTAGATATATTGAGCCACAAGGGAAAAATCACCTCCATACTTTACCTTTTAATGGCCAAGTTGAACAGCCAAAAGAAATACATTCAACCGGTTCAGAACAGAAGTCTACCCGATCACAGAAGAAGCCATACACTTCCCAGCCCCTCCCCTAGTCACTGATTTTTACAAAACAGTCAGTCTGTGTGCAAAGACCTTTAGCTGGCTTCTAGTCTACTTCAAACAATGCTTTTTATTTCATATATATACGCGTGCACGCACGCGCACACACACACACACACACACACACACACACAAAAGGGAACTCAAGTTTCTGAACATAGATATAACATTTCTTGAAGGACCATCTGCATCGCCTTTCCAATTTCTCTAGTTAAAGAACAAGTAGAATGTTCAGGAAACAGAACTCTGGACATACAGGGCTTATTTTAGAGACACGAAAGGTAAATTTTCAAAGGGCACTCGCTGCATTTAGTTGGAGCTCTGTGGATAAAGGAAAGAAGCAGGAAGACTGGGTCAGGCATGGAAACCCAAAGGAGAGGTTTTCATACAAAATAATTGCCCCTCCTCATTATTCCTAGAACTGATAATTCCCTAACTTTCAAAGTACAGTATTTTAGGGTATATTATTCTCCTTTCATGGAGTATAACATTTTATTAAACACAGCATTATTCTTCCATAATCTTCTCATAAACCTTAAGAGATTCAAAATTCTGCCCCCCTGGGCCCTCCTGTCTGCAAGGTAAACATTCATCCGCCTTTCATGACTCAGATCAGGCCCCCCGACACCCGCTCCTCCTCTGCTCAATCATCCGCCGCCTTCCCTAGCCCTGAAGACCGAGGCTTTGCACTCTCCAACCTTGAGAACCACAGAGCCAGCTCAGGAAGGAAGAGGCCCAGTTTCCCAAATGACAAAATTGCAAATCCTGGGATTCTCACAAGTGTTTCTAGAGAGTTCACAACAGTAAGGATGGTTATGACATCTGTTTCCATTTCAGTTTTTTTTAAAGATTTTATTTATTTATTTTTAGAGAGGGAAGGGAGGGAGAAAGAGAGAGAGAGAGAAACATCAATGTGCTGTTGCTGGTGGCCGTGGCCTGCAACCCAGGCATGTGCCCTGACTGGGAATCAAGCCTGCGATGCTTTGGTTCGCAGCCCGTGCTCAATCCACTGAGCTACGCCATCCATTTCAGTTTTTTAAAAAAATTGATAAATGAAATGATTCCCGCAATGTATTTTCCCTTGTCAGGAAGTATCTGCAGAGCCTGGGTGTCGCATCAGCGAGCGAGCTTGCAGGACGAGGTGGCAAATGACTGAGGTCCCCCGGCGACCTTGCTCAGGTGGCACTATCTGGACTTTTCTGGGGTTGCTCAGTCAGAGGCTACTTCATTTGCAAACCACTGGTTAACAATGGTGAGCAAGGATGTTGGAAGAGGAACACAACAATGAGAATTCAATGAATTTGACTCAAGATGCTCCATACAGTAACTTTTACCTGCCTGAAATTCTTCCATAGCACCTCAAAATGTCTCTAGTATTTAGAAAATGTTAGCAAGAGAACATATGAGTATATAATCTTATTTTTAGCAGATGGCATGAAAATTATTAATGTCTCCATGGTGTTATTTGAAATGTGCCTGTACCTAGCCACCTAAAACCTTCTCTCTTAGCTTGTCACTTAGAAGCAGAACAAAAAATCACAAAATCTAATTAGCCTGCTTCTCTCAGAGTAAATTACAAGAATGGTAAACATCACATCAGGAAAGCCGGTTGCTCTCAGAGGCCCAGGCCAAAAATATTCATTTGAAAATGACGCTTATTTTTTTGGTACAAAACTAATTCAAAGCAAACTAAACCGACTCGTTAAAATGGGAAAATTAAAAATCTGTCTTTATAAACAGTGAACATTATCTAAGATTTGCCATGTACCTTATAATACAAACTAAGTTAAAAAAAAGTAATCTTACAGAAGAATAGCTCTTTATCCATCCCACTTAACAATATACTTGGAAGTGCGTTCTTTGGACCTGGCACACCCAATACTATCTCTTTGGACCTGGCACACCTGGGTACCATCTCCAGAACGGCAACGATGTCGGTCACGTTTCAACTGTGGCCACAAACAGTGCACGCTAGACATACAAAATGCTCGACAACAACCTGCCGAAGCTAAAATCAATGATCAAGGCCAATATCACCAGTGAGGGAAGAGCAATCATAAAATTGTGGTTCTTTTTTACATCTTCCCAAGGTCAAACGACCAGATGTTAGCAAATGAGGACTCACAGAAGGAAGCCTTTTCAGATCACATGCCTGCTTTCTAAAACCTACCCACATTTTCATTTTTCCAAGGGCTTTCTTTACTCATAGCTGAACTTATTGTATATTAAACAATCACCCTTGAGAACAGAAAGGAAAACAGGAAGGACAGTGACAAATCCGTCCATTGTTCTTCCCCTGAGGATGTCACCTAGCATTTCACCTCCTTGTACGCCACCTGACAAATGAGCCCTTGCTACAGGTGTCTGTCGAATACACGGGAAAGTGTGAAGCTCTGTACCATGGTTTCCACTGCGGAGTTTCCCTCCCACATCCCATCCCGAGGCTCAGAACGACCGTGCTATTCCTCAGTAATTCACTACAGGATATTGTTGCAGGTTTCCCTGGCGCTGCCAGAAGCCTTTAATTTCCTCTCATCACGCTCCTCCCCAAAAAGCTTATCATCACAATGAACTTCACTTTCGCCCACAGGTTACACTTAAAGATTCTTCTGTTCGGCCTGAATCTCTGAAAATGTTCTCTTCCATGATAATGTGGTTTCACTATTCTCTTTCCATGAAGCTGGAGCCAACCCACCCCCGGGCAGTGCCAGGACTCTGCTGCTGTCTCTCTCAGCTCCAGCACTCGGTTCCTAACTGGAGTATACCAGGCGGCGGGCATCACCTGACTCAGGCTGACTTGGACATGGTGGGCTCCACTCCTCTGCATTTTTCCATCCAGTTAGTGGAGAAAACAATACCACGGAAAAACGTTCCACGTGAAAGACAAAACTGAACACTAACCAACTGCTTGATGTAATCCCCAAATGAAAGAAAAATTCAAGCGTGAGCTGAAGTTGCCCCCCCATGCAGAAATTCAGGTGACTAGTCCTTCCAGGAGAAATTTCGGCGGGCAGGCGTTGGTCATCCTGATCACACCTGACGTCCCGGGGAGTGGAACCCCAGAAGCCTAGATTTCACATCCCAGCAGGTCAGGTGTGCACGCCTCACCCACACGCTGCCTGGGCCAGCATGAGTGTGTTTTGGGGATTCGCCCCAGGGCTGTTACTGGCGGGCAGTGGCGGGAGATGAGGGAGTCCTCTTGGGTCAATCCTTCCATGGTTGCTCAGGCCTGCCCCACCCCTGGACACTGCCCGAGGACCCACATGGGCAGCAGCCAGGGGAGGAAGAAGACCGGTCAAACTAGAGGGAATTACAACTCTCACTATACAGCCCAGAGGCTGCAAGAAATGAGGTTCTGAGGTTGGACAGTCCCTTCTGTGATCTCTCAGCACACATTCCTTCACTTTCAGAGACAGAGCAGGAAGCCAGAGAGAAAAGGGACCACGGCTTCAAGGCTCCATCCCCACCCCGCCCAGCCCTCTCTCGGAGGCTCGCAATCAGCCCTTCCCCGCTTGCTCCAGCCGCCCTTACAGACAGCCAGATACACAAAGCAGACTGCTGGTGCATCCGTGCAAGGACACAATTTAGTCATCTGTCCTCTCTTCTGGCACGGTTTAAAATTCATCATCACGAGGACCAAATCAGTGGTTGCTATTCCCAGCCTCTGTCCTGACCAGATTCCTGAGTTGGAGACTAGATAAAACTCCAGCACACTACAGAGATTCGTGAGGGAGGCCCCTCAGCCTGGTCAGAGTTCATCAGGTGTGAACAGAGGAGGACATCTGTAACAACGGATTAAATGCATCTTTTATTTTGGAATGTGCCCTGTGGATAGTACACTCTGACCAGCCCTTCCTGGGACTCGTGAATAAGGAAGCAATACAGAGGCATGGTCTTTAAAGGGACAGACAAGCGCTGGCCTGGGGGAGAGGCTGGCGGCTGAGTGTGGACCTGGTCCCGACCGAGTCTTCCAGTCTCTTCTCCAGCGCCTGCCCTCTGGTGCTGCCCTCTGAGGTGTCCACTGTCCACACCTCCCTGTCTCTGCAGGGTGGGCCAGTCCTCTGCCGAGACTGCCCCTCCCTTTCATCCACTGAACTCCCACTCGTTTCCTATCAAAGCCCTTGGACTTGCCACGCTAGGGGTGGGGGACTCTCCAGCTGGTGGCACTGTAGTACCTGTCCACACACTGGCTCCCACATCCAGGTACTCCTTCCTGTTTGAGTTCCGAGAGAGCAGAAACTCTACTCTTTTCCCCCCACGGCTCCGACTGGTCTGACACTGAGTGCTCTCGGAAAATGCTTGCAGAATGAGTGACTGCAGACTGAGTATATTTAATATCGGTGACTTTGTTAGCCTTGGGACTTCTACATAGAACTGTTAATTAACAAAGGCAATTGTATTATGAAGCAACCATGAATAAATAAATGAAAGTTCTCTTGATGATCTTCTCTTTTCCTCTCTCTGTTCCTTCCTGCAGCAAACACTCACTCAGACCCACGCTGACCAGGGTGCAAAGCCAGACAAGGTTCAGGGGGAGAACCCCACCCTCAGCAACCTGGAAACCAGCACAGACTGGAGCTGTCCGGGTGGCCAGCAGAAGGTCGTTAGCTCGGCAGGGGTGGGTCAGGGAAGGCCCCCGAAGAGACCCCCACATATAGCCAAAGGAGGTACCTGGAATCTGGAATCCCAAGTTTAGTTCAAACTTCTTATTCTGTATGTGACGTGTGGGAAGATACCGACTTAATTATAGATTCTAACAATGTTCCTCCTTAGACTCAAGAAAACTGGCATCGGCCTAACACCCAGACAGACCATGCTGACTGTCACAGTTGAAGGTGGTGACCTCTAACAACAGCGGACACTGCAGACTGAGCACTGAGAATTCAAAGGAACAGGGACACAGGGTCGTGCCACAGCACATGGAACAAAACACCCACTATGTTCCTTCCTCAGTTTAAAGAGACTTACAAGCCTCGGAAATGTGTCCTGTTCTCTTCCACGTTGTTGGACATGGAGAAGAGGAAGAAGGCACAGCAGTCTTCAAGACTAAAGGGCCACAGTATAATTTTTTCTCTGAAGAACCGGAAAGGAGATACGAGAAGGGTCAAACGCAATTGACGGTGACCCTGAAGAGGGGCCGCCTGAGTAGTGATGGCCTCCAGACACTGTGAGTGATGCAGACACTGGCCCACAGTGTCTGCATCATTCTGGATGAAATGAGACATTCACATGGACTACGGGGTCCGGTGGAGGAAAAGGGACAGCATGGCTTTTCTCTCAAGGGGAGCAAAATTCTCAGCCTCCACCATGACTAGCCTTTATTGGGTTTCTCAGTACATTACATGGGTGTGGGTCCTGTGCATCTCCGACTGGGAGCTGGGCCCACGCCACGCAGAATGGTCTCCTACATGGGAGCCCACCTGCCCAGGCCATCTGGAAAAAGCCATGCCATGAAACCCACTGTCTTCCAACAAAGCACAGCCCTCGCAAAACCCAAATGTACCACCTGAGAGGAACACCTGATGTGTCTACGGGCGATGTTTAGAAGCACTTTTCACTCGTTTACCTTCTAGTCCTCCACCCCCCACAAGGGAGCTGTGAGTACAGCGTCATTACTTTAAGGACAAGGGAAGGAAGGCCAGGAGAAATCAACATGTGATTCTAAGGCGACATGTCCATCTGCTCTCCCACATCAACAAAACTCGGCTTGTCAAAACGGCCTTCTCAGTAGACAACTTGGTCCTCAAGGAATGAGACACAGGACAGACTGGGCAGGGGGGTTCAAGTGAAGGGCAAGGTCAGGAGTATCATGATACGCTCCAAGGCCTTCAGAAATAGAGATCCACCCACTCGTTTATTGAGGGCCTATTCTATACAAGGCACAGTGCTAGACACTAGGAAGGAAGGAGGAAAAACTGACCTTTCTATTTTGCCTAGTGACCTAATTGAAATAGAGTAGAAAAGACTGTCACATTTCCCTCTAATTCTGATAAATATTAGCTTTCTTTGGCCCAAGATGATTTTTCCTTTGGGCTGTATTTCTCTGTAAGTCACTCTGTCAAAACCCAGGTTGAGATAATGCAGGGCGGCACTCAAATCTGTCAGATCAATTTGGAAACTCCTGAGTCTGCTGCTCTGCCACAGCTCTGGGAGGTGCACTGGCCCTCGAACCCTCTGAACAGTCACTCGGAGGACGGAGGACGGCTAAGGATTGCTGAGGACCATCTGGGAGGCGTGAATGCCTTTGAACTTCCCACTCACTCCTTGTCCAGCCGCAGTCAGCCACCATTCCCAAACTGGGGCCGCCCCAGTGCGGGCTGGAAGGTTCCATTGGCTATGCAAGAGCCAGTGGCTAAAAGGAGAGGAAGAGAATGAAGTCCTGACACCTTGTCATGGGACTGTCGCAGCCCGTGTAGGGACTTGTACACGGAACCATCAAAGACAGAACTGGAAAGAACCCTCCCACCCCAGCTTTCCCCACCCCCCCAAAATAAACGTGACTGTTTCCCTGGTTCCGTGGATTCCTTCTGCGTTCCCACTGGATCACATCTGAAAACATCAGGGTATCAGTATTTTTATGTGAGGCACAATGTGCTAAATTATGGATGTGCCCCAATTTCTACACTGTAAGCCAATTAGTTTTGATTAGGAAGACCCCAGAAACAAAGGACCAGAACTGACCGGAAAGCTATAAACCGTCCAAATTGTGAATATTTAATGATAGTACATGCAGCCTTGGGATGGCTGCTGGCACACAGGGAGCTTAATAAACAATCGTAAAATCGCTATTACGACCACAGTTCATCAAGTGTTGGGCACACTCAGGAAGCAGGAGATGCACCATCATGTCACGTACCAACAAGGAGCACCATTAGCAAACCATGTCAAGCCATCGGTTGCACGACAGCCCCCAATGTCAGAGACGTAAAACTGTGGACAAACACGCACCTGGAAGGTAATGCAATGCAGTATCGCTATGGTTACCTGGAGGCTCCAGGAAGAACATCAGTCGCGAGCTACATGCCACGTGTCTGAGTTCAGAACGTTGTGTTGCCAGGGCCACATTAGGCCCCGAGCTTCAGACCACCCACCTCTCCACCTCCCGTCTCTTAGAACCTCTTCTGCTAAACAGATCGGGCCACTCCCCCTGACTCACGGCATTCGCTACCACCCGAAGGTCTTTGTTTCCACCGGGCTCTGCAGCCGCTGTCAGAAGAACAGACATCGTCAGTCACTCGAAACCCCAACTGCAGCCCCAACTGGATGAGAGGTGTGCTGCCTGCGCCAAGCCCATGGCCTTGCCAAGTCCGGCTATCCTCTGGAGGTGACTTAATGCGCAGAAATGTTCCCAACATCTTCTTTCAATACTGAGTTAAGCAGTGTAATTTCCCTTGGAATGGAATTTAAATTACTTTAAAACCCAAGTTCACGTTATTTTTTTTCCCACCTACCACAGGGCACAGTGAAAGCACTGGTGAGGAGAGTGTGGGGAGAAAAGCTGCGAGTAGAATTCAAACTCGTTTACTGTCAGCGTGACGAGCCTCAGCGGGCTGTGTCTCATCGAGAGCACGGGCTACAGACCACCGAACACAGAAGGGGACCAGAGAAAGAGACTAGAGACACGTGCAGAAACTACACAGGCACTGGAGAAAAACAGTCACACTGTTTCTGCACCACGCTTGCGACCTGCACTGCCAAAGAGGGGGCGATCTTCTGAACCCCAGCCGGAGTCCTCGGCAGCCAAGAGCCCGCTGCATTCCTCGTTTATGCAAATACCTGACAGGGCATCATCCACGCAACGGTCATCTGATTGTGATGCACACGAGCAATTTTTCCCGGCTGTAGACAAGTCCAAACGGTGACAAGTCAGAGTCTGCTGCGCATGGTCTGGCCATTCCAACCCGCTGCTTCCTGGGCACTGCCCTTCATAATGGGCACTGACCTTCATAAGGGCCACTCCCACTAACGTCTCCCTGAAGGAGGAACTTCCGAACTCTTCCTGATTTGTGAGAGTCCGCAGCCACCCTACTGCTCACTTCCTAGCACACAGAGCCAAGCTTTGCTTCTCGTGGGTTACCCGCAGTTGTTATTTCGAGTAAAAAATGAGATTCCAAATGATTCTCTTTGCCTCCAGCCTGATTTTGCTCATCCTCCGTCCTCATTTCCTACAACATCTAAATGCAAAACAGAACATACTCACTACAGGAATCAGACTTTGATAATTACAGCAAGCATAACCGAATTTGCATATGTGAGGTTTCCAAGTTTAAGTTCAGGGGCAATAAAAAGCACAACGGTCCAAATAAGAATTAATCTGCTGTTTCTGAAAACAAAATTGTATATTATCAGTGGAATGTTGGTTTCACAGACAATGACACAGAAATAAAGATTATTGTAAAGCCAACTTGAAAGGGAAGGGCAAGCCAAAGCATTGTCAATAAAAGATCTCCCAAAAACACTGACATACGTGGATCACTTTGGGAAATGGAGCAGGAATCAGAGAGAAGAAACGGGGCATAAAAGCAAAAGGTTACAGGAACAATGAGTTGACAACAAAAATGTTGCAACATCCCACAGGGAACAGAAGTTTGAGAATCACTGACTCATTAGGTACTTAGATTGCTGTGAAGGGCAAGAAAAGAGTGACAGGAGCAAGAAAAAATGCAATGGCTTCACATAGCCACCTGATGACAGTTCAGCCCAGCGCATCAGAAAGGCGACCTTCAGAGGCAGCAGATGAGACTGGACAGGAAGGGGTGAGTTGGGAGAGCGCTGGCTCCTGGGCACCGTGGTTCCCATGGCTCTAAGCAGTCTAACTGGGGAAGGTTGTGCTGCCAGCTCTCCAGATGCTCCTGTTGATGGCCAGTGAAAGGCACCCCTCTTCCACCCGCTGCAAGCTGACACGCCAGGCTTCACCGCATCGTGCAGACCAGGGATTTGCTGAACTCAAGGCAGGTAGGAGCGGGCCATGCACTGCAGCGGAGAGATGTGCAAGCGCCTTCTAGGACAATGAGCCTGAACTTCCCAGACGCCCTCGACTGCGTGCAGGGTGCCCTGCCCCAACCGAAGCCTCAGGATGCATCCAGCCACCTGTACTCACTCAGGGCGGGGTCAGAGCAGACCTACACGCTGTATCAAAGTGAAGACTGAGCAGCTTCAGCTTTAGGAAAGCGCTGGATTGGGCCCACACAGGCAGTTACCAGCCGGAGCAGGCAGCAATCAGAGGCTGGAAGAATCTAAAACAAAGGAACTCAGTAGGAAGGTAGTCATGAGATCCTCAAACATCCCAGAAAGTGATGGAACAAACACCCCTGGGTGAAGTGGTGTGGCTTCCTCACAGGGGAGTTCAAGATAGCTAGACATCTCCCATCGTGACATAAACTATTACCAATGTATCAGGGGGGAAAAAAAGCAAACTGAGATTCTGTCTTTTTTCTTCTGTAATTAAATTTGCCTCGTTAGGAAACCTGCCTGCGCATTGGCATGCTGGACTCCGATACACAGAAATCTTTAAATTAACTAAAAACATTCTCCAGGATATTACTCTGAAGAGAGGAGGTAAGACAAGCAAATCTCAAGAGAAAAAAAAAAAACAAAAAAACAAAAACACCATGAGCTTACAATCAGGGTTCAAGTTTTCTAACATGGACGGAAACACGAACGCCCTGCTTACTCCTCCCAGAGCAGTTCGCCGATTAGTCCGGCCTGCTCTGCCCAGCACTGCGCCTCGCAAACGCAGCCTGCTAGCTCAACGCCGAGGACGGCGTAAACCTTTAGTGACGCGTACTTACTGAAGCATAACAGAACTTCAGAGAGGTCTTCAACACTGATTTTTGTTGAAACGATAAGCGGATTTTCTCTTCAACTTTTTGGAACACAATAATCCTCTTTACCCTGAATATTTAAAAATAAAATAGCTAATAGATGTAATATTTTAAGGACAAAGAAACCAACATGAAGTAATCAGCTACTTTTACATGTTAGTTCATTGATGGAATCAAATCACAGATAAGTGGTCAGTGTCCTGATAAATGAACACCTGAATTAGAAAAAGTATGTTTCTCCTTAGTCTTTCTGTAATGTGCCCTGGTATAAGTGTTTGTAGTGGTCAAAATATCTGTAGGATACTGATACTCCTTCTCAGATAAGTGTCTTAGAGATGCTAGCTAAAATGCAGTTGGTAAGTCCTGTGCTGAGTTGCTTACTGCATGGTAATAATAAATCAAAGATGTTTATCAAGATGAGACCGATACATGAGCCCATGCAGAACCCAGGTGAAAAGGGAAGCTAAATAAAGTGGCAGATCATCCCTAATGCCACCACCGATCAGGTCCCATCTCTGTGTCACCTCTGACATTCATCCCTTTCTCTCGTTTCCACCACTGCTTCCTGAGACCTTCCTGATCTGCCCGGCCCCCGCCACCCTCCCCATCTTTCTCCAGCCCAGTCTTTACACTGCCATCAGATAAAGAGAAACATGAGATCCACCCAGTGGCTGCTAAAGACAAAATTCTTCCACATGACATTGAAGAATGTCTATCCTCAGCCCTGCATGGGTGGCTCAGTAGGTTGCAGTGCCACCCCCTGCCCCAAAAAGCTGCAGGTCCCGTCTTCAGTCAGAGCACGTACCTAGGGGGGGCATTCGGGAGGCCACCCATCGATGTTTCTCTCCCCCTCCCCCCCATCCCCTCTCTCTCTCTCAAATCCATGAACTATCCTCAGCAAGGATTTTTAAAAAGAGAATGTCTACCCTCGCCCTACCCTCCGCAGCACCACGCACCCCCTTGTGTGCCATTTCCCCGGGCCTCTCTGCTGTTCCTTGGGCACGTCCTTGCCTCCTGAGGTTTCCCTTCTCTGTTCATAGCGCTCCCCCTTAAGAAAATACTCTGATCACTACGCACGTTCCTTATAGTTTTATTCATCCTTCAATATCCAGCTACAATGACACCTCTTTCCAGCAGCTCTTCCATTCATCTTGCTTCTTCAAACTCTCGTAGCGCTTCATTCATGCATAATATACCCACGTTCTACTTGGAATCAAAGCTAATTATCTAAAAATCAATCTCTGCCACGAGACTGTAACAACTGAACATCGCTGACTCACGTGTCTTGAGCACTTCTGACATTTATATGCTTATAGGTCATTTGTTTTTCAGAAATCCACAAACTCCTGGAGGTCATGATCCATACCTTGCTTTTAAAATATTTAAGAAATTAATTCTATAGTTATAATATAAATATAATACTTAATGTAAGTATAGTATACGTGATAATATTCATAACATGTGTCAAAGCTCCATTTACCCACCATCCACCGAATACACAGAAACCACGTGCACCTTCGAGTGCTAGTCGAACGATGCAATACGCACGGTGCTCCCTCCCCTCCCATCCGCTCTCCATCTTTCTGGGGCGACTGCTATCTTAATTCTGTGTTTCCTATTCCCTCATTTTTATGATAGTCTTAGCCCAGATGCGTGTATTCCTAAACAACATATTGTCTAGTTCTGAATGCCTCTGGTTTCTTACAAATGGAATCAAACTATATTTACTATTTTGCAAATTGTTCGTGTTTATTTTTGTTTTTCTTTTCTGGCTTGACAATATGTTCCGAACATTAACATACGCTGAGGCCCGTAGCTGCAGTTCATTCGTGTTTCCCTACCTAAGAGCGCCTCCTGCAAATGAGCTCCAGGAGGCCCATGGGAGGAGAACGACCACAGGAACTTTGTTTATAAATGGAAGAAACTGCGAATGGCCCAAAACGTTCATTGCCAGGTGGCTACTGATCAAACCATGACATTGTCTGTGTTTGCACCTAGTACTGTATCCGACACGTAGTAGGCCCGCCATAAATATTTTTTTGAATAAACAGACTTCAGGAAAAAAACGAAGGTGATTCATCACTGCCCCTGCGCCCCAGCCTAGCACGTGCACAGATGCTCGGCAAACATCTGGGACATTTATTCACAAAACCACGTGAGCCCCTAAGGCTGGCAGCGGACAGACACACGGACGAACTGACAACTGAGATCATCTGAGTCGAGACGAGTGAGAGAACTAAACACGACTGTGATGTGGGATTATTTCCCGTCAGCGAGGCCGGCAGAGTGCTGTCTTTGATGGTGTTCATTCTACCTGCTTCCTTCTGAGCGCCTACAAACCACTTCAGTTCACAAGCATTCACCCTCTCTCTGCCTGTACCCCTCTCCTTCCCCCTCTTCCTCTACCTTCCTTGTTACCCCCACTCTTCTCGATGTGAGTCTGCCCTGGGACACCTGGGAAGGCTTTCCGGTCGGCGGTAGGAAGTGACAGTTTGGTTCCCTCCTCTGCCTACCCATCTCCAGCCTGGCCAGTGATGACGGCATTCTGCTGAGCAGTGCGTGTGTCTCACCATGTCCCCGCTTTTGAACCCTGCACACCCACTTTCAGGCAGCAGAGCTACCTGCTTACTGCCTTTTTAACACATTGGATGTCAGCTCTTCAGCAGAACCGAGTCCGCCGGACGCGCATCAGCCCCCCGGCGTGCTGTCAGTCTACTTCTCATCTTCCAGAAACAGAACCGAACCCGCAAGATAACGCTGTGGGTGAAGACGCGGAGGAAGGCAAATCCCGCCGAGCCGAATGAGTGTGCGTTTATCCGCAGGGCCGGCCCGTTACTTTCAAAACAACTCACACAGGAAATAATCAGAAGGAGTTGAATTCGAAGGTAAAGAAAAGGCTGGCACGACGCACAAGTTTTTCCACGAAATGGAGTGTTACTCACAGAGGTTCATCTCACTCGGACTTGACATCATCATTTTACGGTCGTAATTTAGACCAAACTATTCAGCGCACACACCCCTCCATGGAAGGAGGGAAGGGAGGGAGGGAGGGAGGGATGAACTATTGAGACACATTAGACATCACAGATATACAAATAAAGCCTACCTATCACCCTTCCCTTCACTTCCATTATTAAATCCTCCTTTTCCTTTCCATGGCTTTCCCTTCTACCTTCCTCTCGCCTCTCTCCGAAAAGACCCTTGGAAGGGATCCAGGAGCGGCCAGTCCTCTCTAACTTAACTTGCCTCTGGACATACCTTTTCTGGTCTAATTTGAGCTACAGTTTCACTGCAAATTATTCAACTCTTGGACACCCTGTGTCTTTCCTGGGTTGCCCTATTCCTTCCATGTGCTTTAGCTCACACGCACCAGGCGCTCCAGACACACTGCTGCTGCATTTGAGCAGGCTCAAAAATCCCTCTTCAAACAAAGTATCTCTGTCATCTCGACACCATCTCCCCCACATAGTTCAGCCAAATCCGATCACTCCCCTGGCCTTTTTGTCTTTCTCTGCCAGGGACCGTCAGCATCTAACTCTCTTAGCCTGCTAAACGCAGGACATCTGGAAAACTCATAACTTACCTTCCTAATTACTTTTTCTCTCAAGCCTTAGGAGGTAATGAGGAAAATCTTTACTTTGGCCTTAATTCACTCCAAAGTGTAGCCTTGTGTGGTCAGGTACAAATGATAGGCTCCTTGCAAGAAAATGTCAAGCGAATGTTAGAGTTCGTGACAGCCAAGGTAGGGACTCGGGACGTAATTATCACAGTGACTTCAGAAAAAGAAGGGAAACCAACATTTTTAATAGCTGCAGTGAGCGAGGAGCTCTACGAGGTGCTTTCGGACATTCTTCAACCTCCGCCAAAGCTGGAAGAAGTTACTGTCCCTCTCATCTACAGATGAGGAGACTGGGACTCAGGGAAGCCGCAGAGCGGTGTCGGATCCTCAGACTCCAAGCAGGACAAGCTACATCAGAAGGCGCCTTAGGTGGGATGAAGGCCGTAAAACACTCCTTGGACAACTCAGTCGCACACGACGCAGACAGCTCCTGAAGGAAGGCCCGGCCCGCCTCGCACATTGTTCCCCGCCCTGCACTCCTAACACTGGCCCTAGCCACCCTCTCGCCAGCTGCCTGGAGCATCGCACTGTCCTCCAAAGCGCCGTGCCGGCGAATGAATCTGCACTTTTCCAAAGTCTCTTCCCTTGTCTGAAAAGCCCCCTCCCCGTGCTTCATCGATCCAGCCCCTCGTCCGAAGTTCCGCTCCTTCAGGTAGCTGTGCTTCAGGAAGTTTGTCCTCACCTAGCAGTCTAATTTAGATTCTTCTCCTCCGGAGCAACACACATACTCTCCGTAGTGCTTGTCCTGCTGGACCAGAACTGCTCATTTGCCATATTTTGCTGTGTATAATGCACACTTTTTTACCCAAATTTTTGAGGGAAAAATAAGGATGCACATTATACATGAGTACAATGATTACATACCATGGGTATAATAGTCCCATGTATGATGTGTATAAAAACGTGGTGTGTGTTATACATGGCAAAATACGGTATTTGGCAGTCCCCCTACTAAGCTATGAAGTCACTCCTGGAAGGGAAGATCCATGTGTTATTTCATTTTGTATCTCTAGTGTTACAGGACATCACCAGGGACAAAAACCGGGACAAACGGACAGAAATCACAGGGCAGTGTACCTGGGATCCCCAGTACAGAGAGTCCTTAACATCTGAAGCGGTCTCTCTCACAAACCAGTGTTTAGGCAGAAGCTAGGTAACGACCTAGCGGGAGTGGCGGAGAACCCCTCACACAAAGTGAGGGGTGATGCCAGATGAGCCCCAACGTCCATTCCAGCTCCGAACTTCCAGTGCCCCAGATTGCTCCCGGTCACAGCTTTCCGACGAAGACGAGCCAGCCTCTCCGAAGCCCGTGCGACTCAGTAAGAAGAACACAGGTCAAGCAGCCAGGAAACCTGGGTTCTGGTCCCAACTCCACTGCGTGACTAGGGAGAGAAGTCGCATGATGTTTCCCCATTTCTAAAACGAAACGGGAATAGACAGTTGGCCACTGCAATGCCTCACCCACCACTCCTCCGAGGCTCAGAAAGGTTTCCTGTTCATTTTCCCATCATCTAGGTTCTCATCCAGCACCCCGACACCCAAAGTCCTCTGCTCACTGTCCATCTTGTACCAACACATTCTTCTAAGTCTGCTGGCTCCTTTCTCTGAACAATCATAAGCACGGGAAAAAAAACTGAGTAAAATCTATGCATCTGAGTGCACTGGACAGGATAACTTTTGGGAAAAAATGAAAACAAACGAATTTGGGTAAAATCTGAGTCCGACGGGAAATCGGTATTGACTCAGACGAAGTTCAGTCAGCTGCACTGCAGCAGACGCACGGACTTGACACTGGCGTATCTGCCCACACTTGACGGCAAAGGCAGGGGTGTGCAGTCACTCGTGATTTGATTGAGAAAGACATGTGAATCCTCCTTGTTGCAAGGTCGGTGTCCACAGGAAAGGGCCCATTAAGCAATGACTGTGACTCACGGGCTTTGGTATTCTTGGCGCTCTGCAATGAGAGCAGGAACGTGGATAAAGTGGCAAAAATCTTTTTCAAAGGGTCCTGACGTGGAAACCAATGAATCGTGCCCATAAAAGACGTAAATCAGTCAGTCTAGAGCCTCGTCAGAAATTAGCTTCATAAATGACTTTGATCTTGAATTTATGGAATCATTACAAATTCGGATGACTTCACTTTTGCAAATATACTTTACATTTTTCAGGGAGAGAAAAAGGAATAATTACACGTTATACGGCATTTTTAGATCTGGAAATTTCTAACTGCCTTGGGACATATTGCACACAAAGCCAAAGACCCCCATGTGTGATATTTAGCCCTTTAAAGTGGCAACATAAAAAAAAAAATCTAACTCTCTCCCCCAAATCAACTCAGTATGTTGAAATTCTAGGTCATTGAAAATCACTGAGGAAAGGCAGAGTCAGATAAGGCTTAAATGCGGGTATCTGAAAAGAACTGAGGATAATTACAAAATAGGCTGTCTCTCAAACCTCTCAGGCATGACGACGAAGCTGCCTCTGTCGTTACCCGTCTCAGCAGAGTGGTACCTGCTCGTCCTGATGTAAACCGAGTCAACCCTGACCTCGGAACACAATTTTCAACCAAAAGATTTTCTTAAGTTTTCCACTTTCTCCACATTCACTGGCTAAGAGAAGATATCTGGGTTATAACCATTTTTTTAAGGGAAATGAGTCTTTAGACAACGCACTTTATCTTGTCAGCATTTTGGATCTAAATTTCCTTCTCACCCTTTCACTAAAGTATCGGCTTGCATAAGACACAAAATAAGACACACAGCTGCAAGCAGTCAAGTCTCTAATTAGCTCCCAAGCTGGACCCTCAAACACAGGAATTCTACTACCCCCCTACCTGGTATTTCTGGAAGAGTTTATTTTGTCTGGAAGAGTCAGCAATGGAAAATTTTGGGGCTCCCATGCAATTCCAATTTTTTTCCCCTCTAGCTTGGAACAGTGTCCCGAAGTTAAGAAGCATGGCCTGTGGTGGTGGTTTTCATGGTGCCTGCAGAAACTCTGGAGCCAAGGAGAGTGAGGGAGTATCATTCGGAGAGGTCCCATGCCCTAAACCCACTGTCCGATAATTTTCACGGGACTGTAAGCTCCATGAAAGCGAAAACACCCGTCACATTCACCAATGTAACCCCATGTGCAAAGCAGAGCCTAGGGCATGGTGAGGTGCTTCGGAAAAGCTTTCTGTATGACCCAGGGAAAGAAAGAATGAGTGGTGTGTTGATTAGAGCTGGATATTGTTCTAGTTGCCCTTTCCAGCAGCCCTCTGGGCAAGGAACAATGGCTATCCTCACGTTATAGACGATGCCACCAAGCAGCCTGGCTTCTGACTCTCACTCCTAAACACCACACAACACTACGCAGCCTCCCACCCCACCCACAGGGGCCAGTGACTTTTCATCATCTGCTTTACATATGAGCTTGCTCAGCACTGGACTCAAGAAAGGGTTGGTGGTAGAGAAAGAATATGTTTGAAAACCACTGCCTTCATGGTGAGACCCAAGTAAGGAGTCTCACTTCCTGCCCTGTGTTTACCCAGGCCCCTGGCACTTCAGGCAAGTGGCTGGATTTCTCCGCCTCAGGTTCTTCATCTCACTGCGCCGGTCATCTTGCGAGGTGACTGTACGTGACGTGAATGGAGAACCCTGCTGCTGTCAGAGACCATTTTGCTAATGCTGATTCAGAACTGTGAAAGGAGGTGAAGGGCTGGGCGATCACTGCACTCCTCAAGTTCAGCGCCTCGGGGATGGGCAGACCTTGTGCAGGGCTGTGCACGTGGTTACTTTATTCAGAGCATCCTTGTCAACTGAACGAGCCATATGGCTTTCAGCTCAGTTGCCAGGCAGCCTGGCCAAGCTCCTATCAACATGTCAACCAGATGAGGTGGAGGGGAAGGGAGAGCAGAACCTGCATGTTGGCTGGCCGTGCTGCTGAACGGTGAAGGGGAAACAGGGACACAGAATCTCGGTCCAAGGCTCGGCCTCAACAGCTGCAAAATCAATCATCTCTGCGTCTCCCTGTTTCTAGAAACATCCATAGAAGGAAAAATCACAGTAGCCCTTAATAGATGATAATGTCTCTCATAGGCTTACTGCTGGTACTATATTTAAAGTATGCTACGGTTTCCAATTTTGTCAGAAATCGGGATTTTACCTGAATGATGAAAGAGTCAAGGGAGTTTATCAGGTAAGACCCGAGGTCCTTCCTTCGTAAGTTCTCACGGACCTAGAAGCCCCTAGTTGCCACGCAGATTCTGCTGCTGGCACTGTGTCTGGAAACATAACAATGCCCGGAGCCCTCTTTCAAAAACAGGATTAGACTCCCAGTCTCCAGTCCAGCGTGTAAGAAGCTCAGGAGTTGGCACTCTATCCTACCAATAAGTAAAAAGCTGAGCCAACTGGAAAACCAACAATGCTCTGGACCTTCAGAGAGGTAGGGTGTCAGGGCTGACTGCTGCCCCCTGCTGGAGAGGGGTACACAGAACCCCTGCTCACAGCAGCTGTGGGGACCCACTGGGGCGGGGTGGAGGGGGCAGACAAGGTGTGGATGAGGCTGAGAGTTAACATCTCCAGGGGACCCCGTTGTAGGGAACCCAGACTTTCATGAGCTTTACCTCCAAGAGCTGTACCTGGCCCTCCCAGTAAGCACTGGAGAAAACTCCTCTCCTGCTTTCCGGGGAAGGGAGGGCAAACAGGAACCAAGCCCAGAAACACCACAGAACCTATTCTTCTTTACAAGGCCCGGGCTCAGGAGACCCTGTTTCACCAGAGCCCATGCTGCTGGGGTTCCATCAGAGCCCAAGTGTCCTGGGACGGGAAACACCCAACAGCAGCCCACGTTGGACATCTTGTCCCCGGTAGCAGAGGAAAAAACGGGGAAGTACTGGTGCGGCCCGCAGCCCAGGGCGCATGCTCCCAGCAGACAGAGGCCAGATGGCAGGGCTGCGGGACGCCCTCCAGCCCTGCAGACCGAGCCCTGCAGACCGAGCACGGTGTTACTGAGGCCTGTGGACAGCGGCTCCTTTCATCCCCCACCTTGCGTCCACCTCTCCACAGACAACTGCCAGCCATACCGAAAGGCAAAAGACCCAGATTGAACAGCCTGGACCCGCTTCAGAGCCAGAGTCAGATATGGCAGCGATGTCGGAATGATCAGACAAGGAATTTGAAAATACCAATCAATACACTAAGGGCTGTAGTGGAAAAAGACAGACAACGTGCCAGAACAGATGTACAGGGTCCGGCAGAAGTGAGGCCTGCTTGAGTGTGGTTGGTAGGTAATGACAGTGGGTGTAATAACTTACAGTTTCAGTTTGAACATTTCACCTGAAATGTCCTATGGTGTGCTTGAGTGTGGTATCATTATGGTACAGAATGACATGCTTCTGATTTTGTAATAAAGATTCTGTAAAAGAAGGGCTTTATTTGTGTCAGACCCTGTGTAAGCAGAGAGATAAAAATCCTAAGAATCAAACAGAAATGCTAGAGATTAAAAAAGAAAAAATGTAACAGAAATGAAGAATGTCTTTGATGCATTCTGAAGCTCATTAGCAGACTGGGCACAGATGCAGGAAAAAAATCTCTCTGACCTTGAGGGATATGACAACTGAAACAAAATGGAAAAGCAAAGAGAAAAAAGACTGGAAAAAAAAAAACAGGACAGAACATCCAGGAACTGTGGGACAACTAAAAAAGGTACGTGTAA
This sequence comes from Tonatia bakeri, assembly GCA_004024845.1. Classification (NCBI taxonomy): domain Eukaryota; kingdom Metazoa; phylum Chordata; class Mammalia; order Chiroptera; family Phyllostomidae; genus Tonatia; species Tonatia bakeri. The sequence continues at coordinate 101,449 of PVIA01003967.1, forward strand.
TTGGAAAATCAGAGGGAAGAGAGAAACGGAAGCAATATTTGAAATAACGACAACTGAGTATTTCCCCCAAATTAATGTCAGACACCAAACTATAGCTCCAGAAAACTCAAGAACATTAAGCAGAATCAATGAAAAAAATACATACATACATACATACATACCCACAAAAAACAACAAAAAAACAAGTAAACTCAGAACTACACCTAGACATATCAGATTTAAATTCCAGAAAATCAAAGATAATTTACAAATCTTGAACAGAGCCAGGGAAGTGAGGGGAACCTCTTTTAACTTCAAGCAAAGATAAGTATTACATCCAATTTCTCATAACCATGCAGGCAGGGAGAGAGCATGGTAAAACATTTCCGCACTGAGAGGAAAAGAAAATTACCAACCTAGAATTTTATAGCCTGTAAAACTGTCCTTCAAAAATGAAAGACAGCCCTGGCTGGTGTGGCTCAGTGGATTGAGCACAGGCCTGTGAACTAAAGGGTCACCGGTTCAATTCCTGGTCAGGGCACATGCCTGGGTTGTGGGCCAGGACCCCAGTAAGGAGTTGCGAAATGCAACTCCACACTGATGTTTCTCCCCTGCTCTTTCTCCTTCCCTTCTTCTCTCTCTAATAAGAAATAAATAAGACCGTTTTAAAAAATGAAAGAGAAACAAAGATTTTCTCAAACAAAAAATGAGGGACCTTGTTGCCAGGAGACCTGTTAAAAGAAGTTCTTCAGAGAAAAGGAAAATGATAAGGTCAGAAACTTGGATCAACATGAAGAAAGATGAAGGATCAGAGAAGGAACAAGTGAAGGTGAAAGAAAACTTTAATTTTTCTTATCTTATTTCCTCTAACAGATGACTAAAAGTAATAACAAAGTACTCAATGATGCATGCTTAGATATAAGTGAAATTAGTGAGCAATTTATACAGAATGAATGGAAAAATTAGGAATATTTTGTTACTATCAAGTACACTACTAATGAAGTGGTACAGAATTATTTGAAAATGGACTTGAATTAGTTGTAAATGTGTACTGGAATGTCTAGCGTGCCCACCAAAACAAGAGTTAAAAAAGAAGTATCATTAATACGCTGAGAAAATGGAATCACATAAAATGCATCTTTGTTTATATAACTGCCCAAGCCCGGCCGTGACCAAGATGTCCTTCAGCAGGCGAACGGCTAGATAAGCTGTGGTCCCTACAGACAATGAAGTGCTATTCGGTGCCGAAAGGAAATGAGCTGGTATCGAGCCACGAACAGACACGGAGCAGGCTTGAACGCATACTCTGCTAAGGGAAGAAGCTGATGTGAAAAGGCTACACGCTGCATGATTCCAACAGCCTGACGTTCCAGAAAAGGCCAAATGATGGAGTCCGCAGAAGCATCAGTGGTTGCTAGGGGTTAGCAGGGGAGGGAAGGATGAACAGGCAGGGCAGAGAGGAGGTTTAGGGGCAGTGAGGCTACTCCGTCTGGGGGAAGTCACTAGCACAAGGGCATTTAGGGGACCGGGAGCTGCCCCTGAAAATCTGCTGCACTGTGAATCTGTTCCAGTCGGAGAAGCAAGGAAGACGGGCCGTGACCACGTCTGCTGTCTCTGCCTGGTGCGCCGCGCACTGGGCCGTGAGGAACCAAGCATCTGTACTGCAGACCTAGTTCATCCCCAGGGCTCCCGACGGGCCTGCCTGGGGTGGGACGCAGACTTCCTGGGGCCCTCAGATAGGGAGCAGGCACAACTCAAAAATTTCCTCTTAATTAAAGCAACAGAGATCAAAGACCTAAACCGAGGGGTAATGGCAGAGCATTAAATTCAAAGTAAATGCATCATTCCTTGAATAATTCCATTTGTGACTAATTTTCCCAAACAGCCATAGAAGAAATCAGGTTTCAGCAGAATGGCTGGTATAAAGCAACAGGCGGGAGTGGCATGAATTATACGTTTGCATATTTCCACTGCTTGCTCACCACTTCTAGGGGATATTTAAGTTTTGAGCACTTACTTTGAAGCCTCAGGGTATTCCTTAACCTCCCCAAACCTTGCATCCTTGCCTGGGACAGTGCAGCATTTACTCACAGCTCTGAGGAACACCTATGACAAAGCTAACGGGACCCAAATCAAATAAATGGAAATCCAGATTTCTCGCGCTCCCAAACAGCACACACAATGATGTCACTCGCGTCTCAGTGTACCTCAACACCACTTCAATCCCCACGCTGCCGTCAGGATGACCTCAGAGAACAGCTCCGAGCACTTTAATGCTCCCTTCAGAAACGGCCCCCGTGGGCTCACCAGCTCCTGGCCTGGGCTTTCAGTCCTGCCCGGATAAAACCCTCACCTGTCAAACCCCTCAGGCCTCCTCGAATTGAAGGACGCTCTGCCCCCTGACTGAGCTGCCAGGGTCTCATCTGTCCAGGCTGTGCATTCGCCCGAGAGGCCTCTGTCGGACAGTGGGGCGGCACTCACCCTGCAGGGCCCAAACTCCTTCTCAAAGGAGTGATCAGAACGTTTCAACACCTGGATTCGGAAGTGGCACCGCATTGAAAAAGGACACCATCCAAAGCAGGGAGGCAAAGAAGTTCAAAGCCTGATAAATTTTGTTTCCAAGATAAACCCCTGGGAGTCCAAAACAGAGGGTGTGGGCTTTGACCTGGGGGTGGGGACACATCCTGGCTCTGCCCTCTTTGAGTTTCATGACCTTGTCCGAGTCATTCAACTCGAGTTTGCTCCTCTGGAACATGGCATAGGGATACCTGGGTCACAGCGTAGATGGCAGACACAAAACACATGTGACCTCTACTCAATTAATTCTATACTCCATTAGTAAATGGGTGCTGCCTGCGTCCTTCCTGCGTCACCAGTGTTGGCCCCTCGGCTCTGTCCCTTTCTCTTGCTACTCACCAGTGGAGGTGGAGGATGCTCCCACAGACTGATGAGGAAATGCCCCCCTGCCCGCCCCTGAGCACGAGAAGCCGACGGTATTCCGCATCGTAAAACTGTGACTTCCTGACTTCAGGATCAGTACTGTGTCCCGTGAAAGCAGCCTCTAAAAAGTGTATGATCCCAGTTCTTTTCTCAGTTAATAATGTGTTACCCTGATAAAACTACTAAAACTGATTCTATTTTCTCAAAAAGGTCAGTACTTGGGAATTCTCTTTGTGAAGTCAGCAGAGGAAGAAAAATAAAATAAAAATCACTCTGCTAGATTACTTAGTTACACTAAGAAACTGATGAAAATCTTAGGTGAATGGAAATTAACATAGGGTCACTAGGAGACTTAATCACAATAATTAATCAATGGCTACCCAGTGGATGAAACATCACAAAACAGGATCGTCGTTAACAATTACGATGACCACAGCCACTTCTTCCAGCCATGGCCACAACGGTGACTTCTGCCAGGACGCACATTACTGAACATGCTTTCCAGGCCGGGCCAGGCCTCCCTCTGCTGTGGGGGGAAACGCTGCTGCACCAGAGCCCCCTGTCTGACTCAGCGGGGCCTCCCCCCAGAGTATTTACCAGGCCCCACCCTCCGTGCTAAAGGGGCCGTCCCATCGTCAACCGGTCAGCACGCACCCTGAAACACACGTGTTCGTTTAGTGAGTAGCACGCAGGCCTGCAGCGGGCAAAGGTTCTGAGGACATTCAGACTGACGGAGAAGGAAAGAAGCCAGGGCTGTGGGCTGCTCTGCTGGAGGGAAGTGCTGGTGTTGAAGGCACACAGGCGGCCCTGAACCAATACCAGCGGCATCGCTCTGTGTGGCTTGAAAATTCGGGTGGCATTCGTCACACTGCTCGGTCTCCTCTCCTTTGGAATGCTGTTAGCAATCGTGGGAGATTTTAGGACCTCTCAAAGTGTGTGTAAAAATCAAGTGTCTCTAAAAAGCATCCCTTGGTTGACATTTATCATAAAAGAACATATAAAAATGCCAGGGTTTTGTCTGAATACTGAGTTGCACCCACACCGGCTGTCGCACAATCTCAGTTTGCACCATCCGTGAACAGTGTGCACACTCCAGGCAGACCAGGCCGCGTCCTCCTTCCCGAGGGGGAACCTCGCGCCACGTTGTGGGGGGCCCTCTGTTGCGTGATCACGACCACTGCTTACAATGCTCTGCAGCAGGTTTAAGGAGCCTCGCTCCACAGCTGGGACATCGCGAGCCTAGGAAGACGCAGAAATTCAGCCACGGCGCACAGCTGGTCAGTGGTTAAAAGGGACTCGCGTTCCGAAGGCCCAGCTGCAGGAAAGGCTGGCGGGAACACTGGGCCGTCTTCATAAGGGTAGCCACCTGCAACCTGTGACCCTCCCCCCACGGTGACTGATGACCTCGCCATGCCTCCAGGCACCACTGACCCCTCCCCTTGTCTGTGCCCAGTGAGTGGGGACAGGGGTCTGAATGTGTCCTGACCCAAGGCATGCCCTTGACTGTTCTAATCAGACACCTGATACCAGACTGTTTTCTTGTCCTCACCCTGTCCTCACCCTGAGAGTGGAGGTTGGGGAACTCAGGCTGATTCATCAGGGTTTCGCTGTACAGTCATTCCAACACTAAGGCATGAAAACGCCTCAGCCAGTTAGGTAAGTCTGGTGGTTAGAGATGAGCTTCTGACACCACAAGCACGTTACTGTACATGAAGTTCCACTACGGCCCCCGAAGGGTCCAGGAACGTTCCATGTGAAGATGGGGGCAGAGACGGGGGGAGTGATGCATCCATAAGCCAGGAACACCGTGCATGGCCAGCTGTCACCAGCAGCAAGAGAGAGGACAGGACAGACTGACCCTGGGAATGCTCAGGAAGTACTAACTCCGCAGACGCCCTGATTTCAGAGTCCTCTTCTCCAGAACTGGGAAGGGATAAATCTGCTGTTTTCAGCCACCCATTTTGGGGGACTCTGTGACAGCCACCCTAGGAAAAACTCAGAGTTCTAAACCACCCGCGCTGGCCAAACACCACATCTGGGGCCGGATCCGGGCCCCGGCGGCAGGCCTGCCTCCTACGGCACTGCGCACTGTGCGGGGCACAGTCACGTTTTGTTTCAAAGCAAAAACACTGTTACAAAACTATTGTTCTTAATTTTTGATCCAAAAAAAAATGCAACTTCCCAGATGTCACACATCAGCATACATCCTCATAAAGAGCAGAATTATGTTCCAGAGCCTGGCGATCAGAAGACAGGTTCTACAGACAGATGTCTGGGCTTGCTCACCCTGCACTCGTCAGCTGTGGGGTTTGTGTGCTTGCCCTGGACTCGTCAGCTATGGGGTTCGTGTGCTCGCCCTGCACCCGTCAGCTGTGGGGTTCAAGTGCTCACCCTGCACCCGTCAGCTGTGGGTCGTGGGCTCTCCGGGCCTTAGTCTGCCTGACTGTAAATGGGAATGGGAACGTATCTTGGCCCCTCAGGCGCGTATACACGACACGCCGGGAAGCCTCCTGCATTACACAGAGGAAGAAGAGCTCGGCCATGCAGGCAACAAGGTCTCTGTCACAGGCTGCGTCCTTTGACTGCATGTGACTATGTGTCGTTTTCTGTTTGCTTTACTGTGAACCGAACTCCTGTAGGCCAGGGCCTGGGCTGTGGTCCTCACCTTATTGCAAGTATGGGATGATGGGTAGTCACACACAGCTGGGACAGGTGGGCAGGAATTTATTTCATCTATCTGGCTCCTGTGACTGAGCCCTGAGGACAAAACCCAAGCCCTGCATCACCCAGCATGAGCTAAAAGGTCACACAGAGTAAATGGAAGTCTCTCTGCTGTGGGAACTTTACCACTTCGCTGATCCTCTCTACCAAGCTGGACCGGCAGCAGGAGTGAACCGCGCTTCACTAGGGTTCAGGGTTTAGGCCTGAGTCTGCCTGTTTCCTTTCTGCTTAGCACCCACACACAGCATGGGGAACAAACCAGGGCCATACTTCCTCGCTGAGGGCTGTGGGAAAAACCTGTTAGGCCCAAGGCAGAGAAAACAATTCCAAGAACAGAACAAACGCTGCAGCCCGCAATTGTGCACTAACCAGCGAACGCTGAGAAAGGCACTCACTGTTTATGGCTACCTGGCACAGGCTGGACAGACGCCTTGCGGGCTGGAGACCAGGGTCCTAGTCCAGACTGTGGGGTAGGGACACCACCCCACAGGATCTCTGGCATTATCGGCTCATCAGCCACCTGTTTTGTAAATAAAGTTTTATTGATTCTCAGCCCTGCCCATTCACTTGCATATGGTCTATGGCTGCTTTTGTGCTCAGGGCAGAGTAGGACAGTTACAACAAAGACCAGAAAGCCTGAAACACTTCCCATCTGGTCCTGTACAGAAAAGTCAGCCGGCCCCTAACTGGAACCAGCCCACTGTACTCACACTAAAATTTAAGTTCTAAGGGGACAAAAGTCCTGTCTGGCTGGCTCAGACCTCGCTCTCTGATACCTAGGATACCTGGTGGATAGCAGGTGTTCAATAAACCTCTGAGTCCAGAATGACTAGTAGCCAAGTAAATGTTGAGACCCTGTAACAGGAGGTACCAACAGCCCACACAACAGCCCTGGTGGGGTGGCCGCTGGGACAGGCCGCTGTCCAGAAGCTCTGCCCCCTCGGAGAGGCCAATCCATGAACACCTTGCTGCTGCTGCCACGAGATGGCCCTTAGTTCACTGATGGCCCAGGGGCCCTGTGGATAAACAACCAGGACATAATTGTTGCAAGAATTCAGTAATGCTGGGCTGTCGGGACTGATTAAACCTAACTAAGAAGAACCTTTGGAAATCCTTTTTCAATATATATACATTTCCATTAGAAATGTTTTAAGGGAATAAACACTTGCAGTGAAGTTCCCACTGAACGGTTCCCTTACACAGCTGAACCCAAAACAGCTGTCAGGAGCCAAATGTTCATAAACACAAGCGCTCACGGTGCTGAGCAAAAAAAGATGTTCAGATTGCAAAGAAAAGCCAGTCTGCGCTGCCACGACTAAAGCAAAGAAACAGAAAAGCCAGACGTTTCTGAGGAAGATCCTTCAGCGTTGATATTAAAAGCATGTGCAGATTTTGGCTCCAATACAGTTGTTTATGGTTAGACTGAAAGAAAGAAAGGGCCCTTTAACTTGGAAAATAATCACATAGGACTTGATGCATGGAGAAAGAATTCAACATTCGTTCTCCTTCTATTTTTTCTTTTTGGTCGGAGAATGATTGCTTCCACGCACGTCTTACGGGGCGGGTCTGGCAGGAACCCCTCAGGCCCTCGCTCCGGGCTGGCTTTGGGCACAGCCGCGCTCACTGCGACCCTAAGCCCTGCGGGGTCCCCCTTCCGAGAGGTTTGCGGGGCCGTGACTCTTCCATGTGACCCAGGCACATGGCTCCTTACCATCTGGGGGGACACACCGAAATGCCGCCTTTAAAGGCAGTGGTGATTTTAATTATGGTTATGATAAGATCATATTTAATTTAAATAAAAGTCGCATTTGCTGTCTCAGTTCCTGATCAAATACGAAACAATCAGCATGTCCGTCTGAAGGCTGATCCAACATAACAGGGAAAGGATGACTTGTAAGCTACATACAGTATCGAAAACACCTCATTATAACAAGTTTTTTAAAATTAATTCCCTCCTAAGGCCACTTAAATTCACATTTCATTCCTATCCCCCATAACAAAAAAAAAAGAAAAATCCAGGTATGCAGAAGAATGCGCGTGGCACGTAAAAACTGTTTCCACGTATCAAAAACGTTTATTGCAAAGGATAAGCACAAATTCAGACGAGGATGGACCCACTGGGTTGGCTTTGAGGAGAGCTACAGGATTCGGAGGGAGGCTTTTCCTAGCGCTTTTGTCGCCACACCGTGAGAGGCGGTCAAGCATTTCCCCGAAGCATCTTTTCCGCGCTGGGGCCCTGCAGGATGGCCGCTGCCCCAGCATGACCTCGCCCCGCCACCACCAGCAGAGAGCCCCGCACACTGAAGGCCTAACACACATGTGGCATGCCCCTGTCCCTGCCTTATCTCACTCTGCCACGGCCTGCACAAGCGTTCCGCTGTAACTTTTCGACTCCTCCTCTCTGGGGGGACTGTGTGCCTCTACTAGAATGTGCACGCATTGTCATCGAAAGGAAAGAACATTCGTGGCTGATTACAGCAGATTCACTGGTTTTCTATGGGAACCAGCCCAGCCCAAATGGTCCTCCTCCCCCACAGTCCTTCACCAGTGTCATCATAGAGTGAAATGACAACCCCCTTCATGACCAGCTATGAAACACAGCCGAGGAGACCAAAAGTTCAGCAAAAGTGGGCCTCTGGGACCCCTGAGCAGATGCCTGCAGCAAATTTTTAAGTTGTTCAATTTTTATTCTTAAACTACACATGCTGCTTTTCCCGTGTTTGCGCCAAACCTTCTGTGGGCGAGTGTGGATAAAATAACGTCTGTAAATCTCTCGGACTGGTATGATGAACCCTTGCTCTCATTTTCTTTGTTCTGGGTCCAGATGATCTCAGCAACCTCCCCAAGGTGCCCGGCGGCGAAGACAGTGATGCAAGAGCCCACAGGGAACACAAACCAAAAGCCCAAAGCATCTGATGACCAAGCTGGGGACAGTTCGGGGTCAAACCGGAGTCTCGGATTCCACAGATCTGAGGTGAGAGCTGGTAATTTCCTTTTCTAACAAATTTCCAGTGATGTTGCTACTACAGGGCCCAGACCACTCGCTATTCTAGGACATTCTATGTTGATTTCCTGTCTTATTCCAGATTCTTCTGCCTCTCCCTCCATACGGCTTCCTTCCCTATGCATGCAAGCACATTCAAATTTCATCTTAAAACACAAACAAAAATCCCCCTGAGAACAGGTGCAGTATATTTCTCTCTCCTTCCTTACACATCCGAATTCCTATGACGACGTTCTCCATACATGATTCTTCCTTCCCACTTAGTCTTTGCTGCTCTCAGTCTGACATCTGCCCACTCAGGCCCACAGAGCCGCACACCCCTGGTGCTGCATGGACAAGGGCTTCCAGGTCAACGGACACACACGTCTGTCTTCATCTCCCCGCTGTGTCTGGCATCGCTCACCTGCCCCAGCAGCCTGCCCTCCTCCCTCGGACTCTGTCACACCTCTCTGGCCTGGGTCTCCTACCAGCTCTTCCCTTGTCCTTCTCTGGTCTTCTTTTCGCATCACCTGCTTACCACCACCCCGTCAGTGTTGGTAGCCCTTTGTGCCCTGTTCTTGGTCCTCCTCTCTACACATTTTGCCTGAAAATTCTCATCTGTCCTATGTTTCAACTCGCACCTCTATCCCGATGACTCCCAAATCTAGACCTCTCTCCCTGACTTAGAATATAAAATAGTCACCAATTAGGTAATTATTCCTATTTGGCCAACAGGCACCTCAAAGACATCAATGCCTAAAAGTGACCTTGTATCTAATTCCTGTCCCCTTTCCTTCATTTTCTAACAAAATGACTCCCCCAGTTCCCCGGGCGTGCAAACCAGCCCTTGAATCCTTCTGTCTCCCAAGGCCCAGTCCTCCCAAGCCCAGTGCGCCTCTTGGGTCTATCTCAAACCTGCCCCTTTGCTCCCTTCTCTGTGGCCTTGCTCCCAACTTAAGTCAACATCATCTCACCTGGACCAATGGGACGTCCACCACTCGGGTCTCCTCACCTCAAGGTCCCCCTCTTATCGCTACACGGCAGGTAGACAGCCATCTCTCAGGTACACCTGATAATCCTCTCTGCAAAACTACTCAACGGCTCTCATTACCACTGACGGAAATACTCCGCTCGCCCCATGGCCTTCAGAGCTTTCAACATCTGGCTCCTATCTGTCGAACTTTTTCTCATCGTTCCCTCTTATTTGAAGCTCTAGCAACACTGAACTACTGACTCAGATCTGTAACACGGCGCGTTATCTCAACCTCTGACAACCTCCGTGTATTCCATGCCCTCTGCCTGGAAGGCCATCCCAGAAACCCCTACACCTGCGTTCTCTTCTTCCTAAAACCCTCCCGGCACCCCTGGACTTTGGGCCCTTTCCTGCTGCCACTCCCCATGGAACCCGCCTCCACGAAAGCAATGATCTGTCCTGGAGCGTATCACTGCGCTAGCCCGTGAGGTTCTCAGGAATCAATCTCTGAGTGTCTAATCCTGAGAATAACACCTGGCTCAAAGTGTGAGCCCTACAATGAATAATTTTTAAATAACGTATCCGTAACCCTAAAAGCAAGGGAGCACACTCCACTGGCAGGGTTACCTGCAATGGTGACCCTCAGGCAGCCGACGTTATAAATTTATTTCACCTCATTTTGAACATGTTAAATCTCTTGTTCACTTCATTTCTTCAAGGAACGAGTGAGGAGACATTGAACTTGCATTGGAGGGTGGTGAGGAGTCTTTTAAAGATGCTTTGAAGAAACTTTGTCATTACAATAGTTTTTCCCCCTCCAGTCATTAGGAAAATGACGGGGTCTAAGGGAAGCTGGTACTTGGCAATTTTCCATTTTCTGTGAGTACCTGAGTTTGTTTTCTGACATTTTAATCGAAGACAAACACCTCGAAATACATTTCTGCTGTGTGAACCGGTACTGTTATTGCAGAAGTCGGGCCACGTTTTACAGACCACTGCCACCGCCCTTTGGTGAGCCCAGCCACTCCTACACCGTCGTGATGCCACACACAAGGTTGCACGAAATATTAGGGCCAGTAGTAAACACCTTTGCTATGGGACTGAAATGGCTACAATCTGGGCATATTCACGGTCTTCAGTGAAAGCTTGCAGCCCCTGAGCAGCCCACCCTGTACACCGTCCAAGGCAAACAGAACCCTGCATTTCCCCACCCACGTCTTCCGTGTGAAGGTGACCTGCCCACACCCGAAAGCAAGGCTGGCGGCAAAGCGTCTCTGTCACAAAGGACGTGCTGAGTGCTCGCAGCAGGCCGTGCACTGCCTGCATCCGGCTCGGTTCAGATGGTCTCGCCTCACTTTGCTGAAAACTGGTTCCGCTGGACACAGCAGACACACAGGTACTTGGGGATCACGAAACGAAGCAAACGGACCGAGTGAACACATCTGCGTTCTAAGGAAATGTCCCTGCACGGGCTGTGGGGGCAGGCCGACGCTCTGCTGGAGCGCGCACCTCCTTTCAAAGGAGCCCGCGCTGGGAGCTGACTCGGAAAACGCTGACAGATCCAAACCAGAAAGAAACAGAGCATCACGGCCTTGGAATCCACCCACCGTTCCGATGAAACCAGCCTCCAAACACAGGTGAGGCTGGCAGCCAAGTGGAAGAACGTCCAAAAACACCTCGGAGGATCCAGATGTTCCTGTACGCCCCTAGCGATGCATTTCCCAAGAGAAAAGAACTTTCGACATGATGGGAGATTCCAGGATGTTTAATACCCGGAGAATGTGGGCAGGCAAAGAGACTTCACCCTCGGGCCCCTGGAAGCCACCGTCTCACCGTCAGCTCCTGTGGCCAGACACCTCGAGTCTTGTGCTAACAAACACCCTCCCGCCCACCTAGGGGAACACATTTTCGGAGAAAATGTAGAACACACCAAAAATTAGGGAGAAAGAACAGGGACCCCCCACCGAGGTCTCCTGTCCGTTTCAGAGACTGGTCCACTCAAGTGCAAGCAGTGGAGTCAGCTGAGAGGGGGCCAGGGCGCTGGGGCACAGGTGCACATGAGTGAACGGGCACCTGGCTGGTGGGCTCTAATTAAACTATGTGGACGCTGGCTGACTAGAGGGGTTCGGGAGGTCACGCTCAGTCAAGGCCAGGTCTCTCCCTGGCCTCATCCTCTGGAACTGCCACCTTTCTCCTGGTCATCATGGAGCCAGGGGCTCCCTCCTCACCACCATGATCACGACCCACGTCCGGAGTGGGAGTCGCATTCCCACACGACATTTCTGGCCTCGTTTCAGAAACAGGGACAGCCCCAGTCAGAAAATGAGGCTTTAGGCCCTTAGTTAAGCACACATGTTGTTGAATTCACCAACCGCTTCCCTTCACCCGAAAGCGGATCACACCAGGCAACACGGAGTGAGAGAGAGAAAGAAAAGATGCAGGATTTTTTTTTTTTTAAAGAAAGAAAAAGGTACTGTAAAAAGGACAAGGGTAAACCTACACTTCTTGAAAAAATTAACTTCTTTTAAAAAATACAAATAAATACAGCAATCACCATACTTACCTGGCTGTTTCTAATGCTCAGTGACTCAGTATGTGGTCAGACCTGTTAACGCAACATGTCAGAGGTGGCTTCATGAAGGCCAGGACGGACCTGAGAACCGCACTGTGAAGGGGTGAAAACAGTAAGGTCCAGACTCCTAATCTACCCTGAAGTCAGGCATTGTCTGCGTGACCGACTCACAAGACAAGCCTCCAACCTCAGGCTGTTCACGCACCTGAAAAATGGAGAGAGTGGTGAGAGTCCCAGGTCTGTGACGAGAATTTAGTGCTTTGTGCCAACACGTGTGTCGGTGTGTACAGGTTATACCAGTATAAACGGTGGGGCTGGACGAGATTCTGAGACGTCAATTGGTGTTCTTCTCTTTGCGTTTCCTGTTTTCCCCCCAGGGAGCAGACTCTGCTCAGTGCTTGGGGGGGGGGGGGTTGGAAGGAGCAGGGGCTGGGCCCCGAACCTTCGTGGCCTTGCTACCTGGAGGTACGACTTCTCAGGAGGAAGAGCTCAGTCGGCAGAGACACATGCGACCTTACAGGAAGCCCCCAGGTCCTAAGCGTGGCAAGGAAGCATGGGAGAGCCGCCAAACCTGCGGGGAGGGCTGGCCAAGGCCCCGAGACCCAAACAGCGTGGCCCCAAGGCTGACCTCAGAGCCTCAAGAGGGAGATCAAGTTTGCACCACGCCGGTGGAAACAGGAGCCAGAGCCAGAAACTGGGCGGCTTCACAGAACACATTTTAAGTGTCAGTTCTTGCCCACTGTAGTTTTTGGACTGAGACTGATGCCCATTACAAGGTCTGACGTTCCAACACCTAGTATCTTTCTGGCAGCTAACCACGCTTCATGCCGCGAATGTTTAGTACACTTTCTTGCCTGATTCACAGATACGTCCGCGTGAGCCATCTTTTGGGGCCGAAGAGAACACACGCATTGCACTGCTCTGACAAAAAGCGCTGGCAGGTCTCAATCCAAAGTGGTTTCCTCCACGCCGCTGGGCGTGGGGAGGATGCTCGGTGAAAACCCGTCGGCTGACTGATGACGAAGCCTTCAGAGCAGCTCCCAACTTCCCCGGACCCTGGCGACCACTGGGCCGCTCCTGCCGGCCAGTTGGCTGGGGTTGGGGTGCAGTGTGTGCTGAAGAATGGACTTTTTCCTCCACACAATGCTAAAAGGTTTGCAGAGAACAGAATTTCACAATATGGGCATCACTTCCAACACTGACCTAACCATTTGAGAATGGAATGGACAGGGACAGGGCCCTGGCAACCCTGTGCTAGGTGCATAGTAGGACTTCAATAAACACCTGACAGATGTGATCACTGACACAAGTATAAATACAAAGCAGGGGGAGTTTCAATCAGTAAGTCCAGGATTCAAGAGCCCAACCAAATCAAGGACAGCATGCAGGCCTAGGCTGGCAGGCTTTCCGGTGTCCCCATCCAAACCGGAGATACCTCCAGAGACACCAAAAGCTCAAAGCCTGTGGGAGGGGGGCAGAGTGGAGAGGACAAGCAGTTTATGGGCCCCAGGTTTGCACTTCGGCCCTCTCCTTCCCATTGTTCAGCGAGATGCCCCCGACTTTGGAGGAGGGTGTCTGCCCTAGACTCTGACGCCCTGGCATGACCAACGCCCCTGCGACATTCTGCTTATGAATCGGCCCCGAGACCACGTCAGTGTCTGCCTCTGGGGGCGGGGTGCGTGGAATGCCTCTCCACAGGTGTGACCGTCAGCAACGGCTCTCTGGACTCAGTTCAGCACACGGACTGTAATCCAAGAAATGACACACTGCCGATACCTGATAAGACGCTCAGTGAACTAATTGAGCAACACCGAATATGGAGAAGCAAAAGGAGCAGAAAGGGGAAGAAAGGCTGATTTGTTCAAAGACACCTCAGACTACTGAGTCACCTGCGTGTTGAAGGCAACGGGGAATGTCCCCTGGGGAGGGACCCCTGGGGGACCAGCTTCATTGCAAAATCAGGAGCATCAGCATCTCTGTCTGGAATGGAATTTACTGAGCATCCAGTCTGGGCACACTTTGTGCCGTGAGATACAGAAGACCCCTCCCCTCTTCAAGAAGCTCCGTAACGACCAACATTTTTAGTTAGCAACGCACTCCCCTCCCATGTGCTCTCGTTCACTCTAAGCTGCGATCGGCAGGGACCAGAGACCACTCTCCCTGATAAAAATGAGTGGTGCCTGGCAAGGGCGTGCTGTGTGGTGAAGGACGCCGTCCAGGTCACTCGGCCATGCAAGTGATGCCACTGGAACACAGGCTGCACGAGGGCTGCAACTCACGGTCTAGATTCCCAGCCCTGCCCCGACCTTGGAGCACCTGGCAGCACCAGGGAAACAAGACCCGACTCCAGGCAGCTGGGAGCATGTGAGGACAGAGGAGGAAGTGCAAGGTCAGGGGTGGGGTGGAGGCCTGGCAAGTCGGGGAGTAATCAGAACCGCTGGGCGCAGCACCAGCCCCCATCGGGCGCATCTGCAAGCCCTCGGTTGTGCCGGAGGGGGAGCAGGCGCTCCGACTGGAGGTCATGCGTAGGCGCTTCTGCGGCAGCGCCCAGACGCACCAACCTCTCTCTGATCCCGGCTGAGAGGTCTGACAATGACACAGTGTGCAGACAAGGAAATCCAGAGCGTGGCATTCCTCCAGGGAAAGCACTGCGCTGGACCTGGGCCAGCGCTGCCGGCACCTGTGAGAAGTGGATTCCAAACCCTGCCATCCCAGGCCGGCTGCTCCAAGGCCGGCTCACAGGGCTTCACCCGCAGGGCAGTGAAGGCGAGGAGCTTCCTCCCTGCTCACGGCCTGCGCTGGTGCCATTCCACCCGTCTCTTAGTTGCCTTTCTGGAGGGCATGGAGATCGTTAATTTTCGGTAAAAAACACAGTGAAACTTCATTTTCTGAGCTCCCAGGGTTTTGAAACCTGAGAGCAACTATCTAGACAGGATTCTTGGTGAATAAACAATTCTAAGTCAGGGATCCAAGTACAAACTCATGACCGAAAGAGCTTGATGTCTCATTACAAGTTTGTTTCATGTCACTGAGTAGCTGTGTTTCTAGCATGACACTCTGTGACAACCACCAGACACACCACTTCATACTCGTCAGGACAGCTATTAGCAAAAAAGTGGAAAACAGCAAACACAGGAGAGAACGTGGGGAACCCAGAACCCTGACGCACCACTGGGAGAATGCAGCGTCCCAGCTGCAGAACACAGCGTGGTGGGTCCTCAAAGAGGTAAGCACGGAACCACCACACGAACCAACAACCCCACTTCTAGGTAGATACCTAAATCAGGACCGAAAACACATGCCTCCACAGACAGGTACTCGGCACAAACAGATACTTGTACTGATGTCCACAGCGGCACTATTCACAGCAGCCGAGAGGCGGAAACAACCCGAACGGCCACAGACAGATGAACAGGAAGACAGAATGTGATGTCTATGTATGACGGACTATGACTCAGCCATAGAAAGGAACGGAGTTCTGACACATGTACGACACGGATGAACCTGGAGGACTGTGCTGAAGAAACCAGACACAAAAGATCACTCGCATGATTCCCCTTCTGTGACACAGGCACCTGGAGTGGTTACATTCACAGAGACGGAGAGGGGTCAGAGGCCACTGGGGGCCGCAGGAGAGGGGCACAGCGCAGCGGGGTGGTTCTATTGGGCCCAATGGAACGTTTCAAAAACAAATAGTGGGGACGGTTACACAGCATTTGTGAGTGTAATTAATGCCACTGAATTGTAAATTTAAAAATAGTTACACTGGTGAAGTTCACGTTATGGACGTTTTACCATGGTGAGGACAAGCAAACCACCAAACGTGAAACCAAACAAAACTGGGAGGAAACAGTATGAAAAAGTTAAAAGTAACAACAGCACGCTGGCTCCAGAAGTCTGCAAGCAGAGACGGTGGCAGTGGCACACTTTGCCGCCATAAAGATTTCCAGGGGCCGAGAAGCACAGCACGAGGGCCATGTTCATGGCGGCGCTGTGGTGCCTGCATGCGCCCGGCACTCACTTCACACCAGGAGCTGCGCTCAGTGCTGTACGCACATTAACTCACATGCTCTCTGCGATGACCCATTGATGCCGGTTCTGGTATTGTCCCCGTGTTCTCAGTTAACGGGTCTGAGACACCCGGAGGTTAAATAACTTGCCCAAGGTCACACGGCTCACGAGTGGCAGAGCTGGGTTTAAACTCAGGAAGTCTGCACCCAGAATCTGTATTTTTAACAACTAAGCCACTTGCCAGCAGGAAAGACACACAGGTGAGTTTTAGAAGAAGGAGCTTAGGGGCGGGGTGTATAAATAACTACGGGCAGAGGCATGATGGCTAATGAAACCAATACCTTCCCCTTCTTTCAAAATCAGCGACTGCTGGACACACAGCAGAGGACACCACTGGTCTCTGAGGGTCATCCAAGCCCCTTCCAGGAAGACCGGGAACAAGAAAGCAGAGGGAGCACCGGACTTGAGGTCACATTGGGTTCCCAGCCCTGGCTCTCTTGCATATTTTCCCTACTGATTCATGTAGCAAGTGTTTATCCACGATCTGCTAGGCACCAGGAAATGTGGCTGGTTAACTTAACTGTTTTGAATCCTGCTATAAAATGGAAATAACTATTCCTACCTTACCAGGCTGTTACGAAAGTTAATAAGATAAGCTATGACTCCTATTTACACTCCATCAGGGACTGAAGATGTTTTCTCTTGCTTAATTCCTCAGAACAAAGACCGCTGATAACAATCAGCCAACTAAATCTTGGGTGCTGGTTTTGTAATGGAGGCATTGTGCCTGCCAGGCTGCAGACAAACACACACACACAAACAGCCACCTTGTTCCTTCTGCCCCTCCCTGTTTCCAACCCTCCAGCCAGCCAGATGGGACACAAGGTAGGACACTGATCAGTGTCAGTTCTTTTCTGTTCTTCCCCGAAAAGGTGGGGACAAGAGAGGAGGAAGAAGAGGAGGACGAAAAGGATGTGAAGCCAGAGGTGAGACAGTACTTCTCTCCCCTCCCTGCCTGTGGGGCAGGAGGGGCCGTGGTCTTCGGGGGTTCCCATTCCTTCTAGAATGTCCTAGAGTGTCAACCACACTCAAAAACGAAGGATGACAGGAGACTTCTCTACACCCTCAAAACCCAGGCTGGGGTCCAAAGGACCCCTCACTGCTCCCCTCCGGGGCCACCCCCAGACACACACTTAAGTCACAGCCCTTTAACCTGCAGTGTGGCCAAAACAGTGGTTAAGGAGTTTCATTTCCAGAGCATTCATTCATCAAGATAACAAAGCCTACGGGGCTCACACTGAGCACCGCTTATCACTGGGTGTGTCTGGTCTAGTCAGCTGTGAGGTGCTGGGAGGCAGAGAACCCGACTGCCGTCTGCTGTGGCAACATCAGTGACCATTTGCTAATTCCCTACTTGGCTTCTACAGTGTTGGAAAACAAAAAGGTTACATTCCTTTGAAAAAAAATATCCCTACGCATGTTGAAAGTCTGGAAAACTTACGTACAGACTAATGAATTTCACCTGAGTAGGATTTTATTTAACTTTTGAAGTCTTGTGGCAGCAAGGCAAAGCCCGCCCATAAATAACATGCAGGGTCTGGCGGGAGGAAGGCCAGCGTGAGTGTGGTTGGTAGGGCAATAATATGGGTGCAATAATTTATAGTTTTAATTTGAACATTCTCACCTAAAATGTCCTACGGTGTGCTTGAGTGTGATACTGTCTATGTTACAGAATGACATGCTTCTGATTTTGTAAAGACAGAGTTTGTAGTAAAAAAGGGGCATTATTTGTGCTGGCCTGGGTACCGACACCACTGCACTGCGTCTGGTGAAGTGGGTCACTGTCCCGCACCTTTGATGGAGGGGACCGGGCTGGATGCACATGAGTCTCCTGAGCTCACCAGACAGAATCATCTTTAAGGTCACATGTGGCCAGTTTGAAACACTGCCTTCCAACCTGCTCACCTGACCTCGCCGTAAAGTGCTGGTGTGATTGAATGACATCGGTAAAGTGTTCGTTCTGACTGGTGAGGGAGTTTTATCTCAATAGACGGTGAATTGCACCCAAGAGAAAAACATGCCGGGCGAGTCCAGACACGTCTGCCCGCCTGCAAGTTTGATTCCCACCAGCACTTCCGCCTCTGCCAGCCCTCCTTCAACCTCACCGGGGACAGATGTTTTGAAAGTTCGCACTTGCTCTGGGTACTAGGAGAGGCCAGTGTCTAGCTTCATTCTAGAAACCAAAGGGAATGAGGGATTCACGGTCTGAAGCTGGGGAGTTTTTGCACCAGCCACCCGAGAAACAGGCCTGGGGTTTGAAACGTGGTTTGAAGGCGGAAACCATGTGCAATAATCCCACACAGCAATGACAAATGCTTTATGGGAAACACTGAAAGTATTTTACGTGTTTTTCATGATCTTCGTTTGAACTACAAATGATAGTCAAACACGAGTCACATCTCTGAACCGGTAATCTTCAAAACTGCAGACCCTACGATAAGTAACGCTCGCAGATGCTTCCTCTCTGCGTCCACGGCCCTCCGTCTTTGGAGCTGGCAGCCTCCTGGCATGGAGTGCTCGCTGACAGGGAGCAGGCTGGGTCCTGGGCCTCTCTGTTGCCCTCCGCTCCCCAAACCGAGGGATCCAGACAAAGGCTCTGGCAGTTCCCTTCCAGTTCTGGTTCTGGATGATGCCCAAGATTGAGGACCTTGGTACGCTCCCACCCTCTACACCCGAGTCCCCATGTTTCCGGCTGCATCTGCTAGAACCAAACTCATCACTGTTGAGAAAGCACCCAGTTGACTCTGGAGAAAGGCAGCAAGGTGAGCCACCGAGGGCATGCCGGGAGTGAGGAAAGACTCCAGTCTAACAGGCAACATGGCCCTCTCCTTGCAAAGCACTCCCCCTAGTTGGTCCCATCGCACGGCTCAATCAGAAACATCTGTTTACCGCTGCACAATGTAAGCGTGTTGTACGCCCACCGAAGAGAAACGGTGTGTAAAGAGGGAGGGAGAGAAGAGTGGAGTTACTGGTAAGGAGGGTTGGTGGGCAGGCCTCATGAAAACCTGTGCTGGAAGAACACAGGGAAAGACAGTAAAGGGGTAAAGGAACACCAAGCGAGGATGTGCAGACACAGGGAAGAACTGGTACCAGGACCAGAAATGTGAAAAAATTCTGTAACACTGTGGGGCTCTCACACACACTTCAGGAGGGCTTGGTGTATATCCCCACAGTTCTCCGCTTCTCCAACCCAGGTGGGGCATCAGGCATATCCATGCTACCACAGCGCCATCTAGTGGAGTGGTAGGACCTATAGTGGCCTATCCAGTATTGCCCAGGGCTAAATCCATACTGAAAATATTCCAGACGATAAATACAGGTGACAGAACATACTGCTCAGAAACACGTACAATGTAAGTTCACGAAGCTTTATTTCCTATGGGTTACCCCCTCTCAGAACAAGCGGAGCACAGCTTCGCATTCCACATTCTGAAAGATCCACGCCCCTGCCACTTTTTAAATCACCCCGGCTATCAACAGAATTTCTAGTTTAAAAAGTTGCCCTTTAAGGGATGCACCTTTCCTAGCAATATAAAACTAACTCTTCCATTTTTCCGATGATATTTTAACCATCTCTTAACATCAGACAGAAAGATGTCACGAAACATGTTTGTTATAGCATATAATATAAATATCACATGTATAGTCACTGAATGCTAATACACATTTTTGCTGCTTTTCTTTCTCCACAGTTTCCCCACGACACTCCTTCAGGAACAGATACGATGGTGTCAATCTCAGTGAATTCCTGGGAAAATGGTCACCCCGGGGTGTCAGGACCCAGACTGGGGGACCCAGCAGTACGAGAGTTTGTCCTTTGGCCTTGGGTGCAAGTCCAGGAGGCAAGACAGGGTGCAGCCAAAGCACACACTTTGGTTCACATCTCCAATGACATTCAGGTACTACCACTACCAGGTGACCTTGAACTTACTGAATCTCTCCAGCCTGCCTCATTCCTACCTGTAAAATGGGACTGCTCATATTAACGACACAGAATTGCTGGGAGGTTTCAATGAAAACAGTAGGCAGAATGGCCAGCACAGTGCTGACATTTAGGATGTGCCGAGTATGTGGTGGCTCCTTCCTGCTGCCCTTCCCCCGAGACCCGGCGGAGAAAGAACAATTCCCATTTCCAGCTGAGCCACCATAACCCGGCTCCTCCTCTCTGATTTATTCTATAAAAATGCAAAGATGAGAAAGAAGAAAAGCCTCCCAAGACTGTGATACCCCCACCCCAGTTTCCAGCTGAAAGTCCACCCACTAATGAGCCCTAGGGTGAGGGGGCACTCGGCCGGCCACGGTACCTGGGAGAGTTCACAAGACACTTGACTTTAATTCATGTGCACCATAATCCTGCGGGTTAAGGGGCCATAAAAGCTGTTCTGCTTTTTCTTATACTTCAAAGGAAGCAATTGAATGGCCATGAATTATAGCCCCTGATTACACTGTAACTATGAAACACAACTGTTCAGTAGGATTTCCAGCCTGGCTCCTTCACCGAAGGAACTTCAAGGGAAGAATTTAAACAGAGTAACCTTTCTAGGCTTTCATCCAGGTTCCTTGTGCAGGAGGCTCCATCTTCACGGGCCCAAGAATACATGTGCACACAAAGGGTTGTGTGGGGCCGGGGCCTCAACCAGGGTGTGGACCACAGAGTTGAGTGGGGTGGGCAAAACCCATGAAATGAGGACCTCTAAGTAAACAGTATTCTCTGGGGGGACCAATGGGATGACCGATGTTACCAGAAATTTTTTAAAAATAATTAAAACATCTAAATGGAGGAGAGACACACACATTAAGTATGTGAGCAAAGAAAAGCTTCACAAATGTGGGCTCTTCCTGTCTTGTTAGCATTTCTAAATTAACCCAAGGGGGCAGGCCAGACATCCTCAGGGGGATGTCAAGGGGGGCAGACATCCCCATTGCTCTGAGACTCTGCAGATCAAGCAGCCATCTTTCTCACAGTGGCAACACCAACGCACACCGCTGAGAAGCAGTCCCATCGGGTGGAGAGGACAGTACACTTGGATCTGGGACTAAACCGGTTTCTCAACCCACGAGCTATCTGACCTTGAACAGCTTCCCTGCACTTCAGTTTGCTCCCCTAAACCTGGGGCGGCCGCCCTTCTTTGTGAGGGGCTGTGTGACAGAAATGAGAAGAGGTGGGGACAAGGGGGCCCGGCCCTCCTCACCCCGGGATGCAGTGGGGCCTAGGCAGCAGGTCCTGTGTGCTGCAAGGAGTCCATCTGGCCACAGTTTAAGGACCAGAGAGGCCCCTTTAAAACATCACACAGGTCTACACAAGCGCCTGCTGATGACAGAATTCTTCCACAGATAATCCCATGAAAACATCAAAGGTGGGAGGAGGCGGTGCCTAGTCCCTCAAACGTCCAGTCAGTGTCGTCCTTGAACCTGGGGTCTCTGGTAGAAGCTGCACAAGGAGGCAGCCTTGGTCAGGGGTCAGAGCCCCTGGGTACTCAAAGATGTTTCTCTTCGGTCGCCTGCATGCGCAGCGGGCCTCCCTGCTACATGTGGCGTTTGAGACCGGACTGTCCCCAAGCTCTGGGTTAGGGTTTGTGTCCTCGAAAAACGACTCCATATTTAGAGATTGAGGGAAAAAGAGAAGTGTGGAGGTTGAATGGACATCTGGGAGCCAATTCTATTGCAATGTCTTAAGATTGGTTTAAAAATATAAAAATTGTGCTTTTGGTGTTTGCATAAAAAGCACAAACATGGTGTGATTGCCAGAAGTCTGACTATATACGCAATGGCCCTGGAGGTGAAGTTTAAAGTTGCTGGAGTAAAAATATACTTTGTAGGGAAAGCAAGCCTTGCCATTCTCCTTCTAACTGACTGGGCGAGGTCAGGGGTTGGGGGAGGAGGGTGGAAAAAGGGGGGAGGAGCTCTCATTAAGGTTCAAAAAAGGGGAATGAAGCTTGGTAGCAGTAAATACCTGAATAAATAAGTACACACCCTAAGGAACTGAAGCTCCTTAATAAACCAGATTCATGTGTCTAGCACTTCAGGTTTATAGGGGGAG
The DNA here is from genome assembly GCA_004024845.1 of Tonatia bakeri. Taxonomy (NCBI): domain Eukaryota; kingdom Metazoa; phylum Chordata; class Mammalia; order Chiroptera; family Phyllostomidae; genus Tonatia; species Tonatia bakeri. The sequence goes on from PVIA01003967.1 coordinate 123,728, forward strand.
ATGTGGAAGAGTGAGGGGAAGAAAAGGAGGTAAGAATGGAACATTCCAATTGTGAGTATTTATCCAAAAACACTGAAATCAGAATCTGGAAGAGATACCGACACACCCACGTTCACTGTGGCATCGTTCACAGCAGCCAAGACGTGGGAACAATCCAGGCATCCACCAAAGGATGAATGCATTAAAAAATACGGTGTGCGCACACCACGGAATGTTACCCGGCTTTAACACAGAAGCAAATCCTGCAACGCGCGACAACGTGGGTGGGCCTTGGGGACATTACACGAAGTGAAATCAGCTGGCACAGAGGGCACACACTGCACGACTCCACCCCTGTGAAGTATCTGGACTAGTCAAAGCCATAAAAGCAAAGAACAGAAGGTGGGTGCCAGGGGTGGGGGAGATGGCACCTGCTAAGCAACAGACATAAAACTGCATTTTCGGAAGAGGAGTAAGTTTGGGAGCTCTGCTGTGGAGCATGTGCCTGCAGTTAACTATCCTGCACTGTGACGTGAAAATCTGCTGAAGGGTGGATCTCATGGCAAATGTTCTTACCGCAGTAATTGGTTTTGTTTGTTTGTTTGTTTTTTAAAGAGAAGAATGGAGAAAAAGGCAGAGGGTGAGACCAGAAATCGAGTGCAGGGCCATTTCTATTCAGAGGTGAGACACAGGATTAAATTCATTAGAAAAGAACCAAAATGAAGTTTTGAAAAGGGACAGTAATCAGTCAACAAACAAACAAGTTATTCCCCATGTACAAGGGGGTCCTCTTATACAAAAAAAAAAGCATAAGCCACAGTCCCCCCACGACGTGTAACAACGTGGCGGCGACAGGGGTCATGGCATCGTGGTCGGAGGAGACACAGAAGTGTCCCCCAAGGATGCAGGCGCCTGCAGCGGGTCCCAGTGGCACTGCAGCTGCAACAATGATGGAACCCCACCACTTCTCTCGGCCTCGCCTTGTGCGTGAACAGGGCGAGTGAGGAAGGTTGCAGTGCTCTGAGCTCCAGTCCCGGGCTGGTAATGAAAACCACAGGCTCTGCCTGGCAGCCCGTCCACGTGAGCCTCGCAGAAAGAGTGGAAGTTGTTGCTCACACCCCCACGCCAGGCCAGGGGCGGGGGAAGCATCAGTCGCCACTCGCTGGCCTGCTGTCTGAGGCCTCTTTATGCATTCCCAACTCCCCATAAATAAGAAATGAAGGTGGGTCTCTGTGGGCGCCCGCGCTCCACCGAGCAGAGGGCTGGCTTGGCCTGCATTTCTGGGAAGGAGGCTGCCCTCTGGCCTCCCCGTCCCTCGGCCTTTTAACATTTCCGTGCTCAGGAGTCTTCTGGGACCCTGGAGGGTGAAGGGGCTCTATGAATGCCACCACGATTTTTCAGATTTTGAGAAGGAAATATCAGCAGCGCTGGCAGCCACGGGGCTCTGGGAGTCGCTGCACCTCTGAAGTGTTCCGGTCCTTTCTGCAGCAGCACGCGGAGGGAGCTGCTTAATGAGGAGCTGCACCGCGGGAACAAAGCAGCAGTGTTCCCGCACAAAGCAAGGTGCTGCCAACTTTCTAGGGTTCTTGTCGGGAATGCCAAAGTCATTTGTTTGGAAAGCAGGAGCCTCTCCTTTGCCCCCAGCATCCCCACTCAGAAACGAAACCGCAGGACTGCTCTGTTGAGGCCTGCAGAGTGTGGGTGAATCCCCGGAGACGCCGCCGTGCCTTTCCCAGCTCAGACGGCAGAGCACAGCGGGGACGAGGTTAGACTCTGGAGTCAGAGGGACCCAAGTTCAAGTACTGGCCGAGCCACTCGCTGGCAGAGTCATTTAGCGCCCGTTTCTTCTCCTTGCTGAAAACTGAGGGTTGCTGTGACGTGGCTGCTGCCTACCCGTCGACACTCAGTAAACGCTCCCCGTGTAAAAACGACGGGAAACTAGTAAGAACCTTGGGCTGTATGTGGCTTGCGCTCAGAGCCCTGTAACAAAGCTTCTGACGTGACACTCACGATGCCGCAGACCGGAGAGGCCACGTGATGAGTGCTCCAGGGACCCCTGTGACGAGGGTGATTCCAGAAGTCGAGGCTGGGCCCGGGTTCCTGTGGGTGCAGAACCACCCACAGCCAGAGGACTTAATTAACCTTCTCAGAAGGGACCTTTCCATTTCTTGGAAGATTCTGCAACCCTAACTTTAAAGCATTCTCTTCTAAACTTGGAGTTGTCACACTTTTTAAAGTCCTAAAAGTATCAGTAGGTATTTCTACTTGGGACCTTGATAACTCTGCATGTAACATGTACATGTGTATCCACATACATACATGAAAGGGTGACAAAGCAGAAAACGACACTGGTGTGTATATACAACACGGAGGACAACATGTTAGGTTAAGAGTCCCTACCTCTCTGACCAGATCTTGGTATTTTCATTATTTAAAAAAGGAAGGAAGCATTAAAAATACCTTCAGAATATTCCTGTCACCCCAAGAAGAATAACGAGAATGACACGAAACAAGCTGTTGAGAGGTGATATTGTCTCATGTAAGGCGTGTATGTTATAAAGTGTGTTACAAAGCTCCCGTGGTATAATCCCCAGTAAAAATAAGAGCTTGAAATAATCATGAGAAGAATCATAAAACCAACAGCGGAAGGGGTATTGTGGGTGTTGTGAGACGCTTCTCCCTTCTTCTGGACTTCTGACAGGAAAGAGGATACAGAATCGTGTCTTCCATTTGGAGCAACAACTCGGGTGTAGTAAAAATGCATACAATAGATTGAAACTGGACTTTTTAACAGCTGGCCTCTCCTCTTTTCTTCCCTAGCACCAGTTTCATGTGTAACAACTCACAAATCACTTAACTGTCCGGTAACAGTGGGTAACTTCTATTCCCTAATTCACAAACATGTCACAAAACCAAAACCAACTCTTCCCAAGAACGACCTCTTGTAAATGAAGATGTCACTACTGTTCCGCTGAGGCTCCGACTCAAAGGTTGAAAATGACGAACTGGAGAATCTGTCTTTTACCAATCGGTGGCATCCCCTAGTTCTGCAGATGGGCAAGCTGGATGAAAGCAGTACTATCCCATTTCATGATCTACTCTTGGCCCCCCACCCCCTCGCCAGTTCACTGCAGGACCTCACACCAGTGATGAAGCTTCTCCCCGCACAGACAGGAGGACCAAAAACCCCAACGCTGGGCTCAGCTTTTCTCCCCGGAAATAAGTGCCCCCAAAAGCAAGTGACCACATCAACAGAGCCCAGTAATGTCAGGGAGAGCCACCTGGACATAGTTCCATAAACTCCCTCTCTGTTTCCTTCATTTCCTATTATTTTGATTTACGTAAAAATTAGTACTTGCCCTGGCCGGTGTGGCGCATTGTCCCATGACCAAAAGGCTGAGGGTTCGATTCCTGGTCTGGGCACAGCTGGGAAGCAACCAACGATGCTTCTCTCTCACACTGATGTTTCTCTCTCTCCCTTCCTCTCTTTCTAAAAGCAATGAAAAAAAAAAAATGTCCTCGGGTAAGGATTAAAAAATAATAACTCTTGCAGGAGAAATCTGAGTTCTCTGACAATCGGTTAACTGAATTATCTTTGCTGACTCACAGTATGAATAGTGATGATGAAGAAAACACAACTAGGAGAGAGAAAAGCAGGCAAAGGAGAGTTCATTTCCCCATTTTCAAATATCCACCATAAACTTTTCTGAGATTAAAGAACAATCTTACCCAGGCTTAAGGTCTGGAGGCCTAAGATAACCGCCCCAAAGCACAGGCATTAGAAGGCACCGCGTATTAACTATGACACATTCTTCATGGATATAAACTTGGTGTCATCTGTTTCGATGTTACACACTGAAGATCCAAAACAGAAGGTGAAGACGGTAAGGGAAGATGGTGCTTCCCCAAGGGAAGCTGTTTTGTCTTAGCTTACAGGTGAGTCTCCTGGGAAAACTCTGATGACTTTCTGTCATGGAAAGAACATGTAACTTTCCCCAGAACCACGAGATTCCCCAGCCTCAGAGAGGGCTGGAGAGGTGCCTCGTCACCTCCTGTGAGCCAGGGGAAGATAGCCTAGCAAGGCGTTTGGGCTCGACATCTGCATTTTAAGTAGGATTATACATTTAGACATGTAATGGCATATCAGCAAGATAAATTCCAAATGTGTACACATAATGCAAGGTCCAGGAAGCTTCAAAACCTTCTGATCTGATCCGGCCTGAACTCCCGACTTTCTAGCTGGGGAAATCGAGGCCCCAAGAGCTCCCGCACTTGCCCGAGGCTGAAAGCCGGCCCCCAGACGCCCTCGGTCCCCTTCTTCACACAGTGTTGCTTCCCTCTCTGTCCACACTGCCCTTTACTGCTTGCTCTGCCTCCGCTCTGGCTTTCTTGAACTTACACGCCAATAGGAGCACCAGTGGTTGGGGTCTATCCTCGGAGAGACACCTTACAGTTTTACTGGCAGTGGTTCAGCAGGGTCAGAAAGCCAGCACCACGGGTTTGGCCCAGGAGTCGGGGAAACTCAGGAAAGAGACAGAGGGAAGGGGAACAAAAGCCACCCGGGCCACTGGCTGCACTCGAGGAGAAAAGCCCGACATGCCACAGCCCCCGTGCAAGCTCCTGCGAGTTTAGAATGGTGAGACATGGTCCAAAGACGCAGCCTCAGAGACTGGAACCCAACAATGCTGTGCCCTTCAGCTGACCTTGTGCAGCGTTCTGACATAGCTCCCTGTTTCTCAACATGGAGTTCTTCGACAAATGAAGGCCACCAAGTTACACATGGTGACTCACACAGGGGGCACTGGTCTCTGCCGTCAAGGTGGTCTGGTAGCTCACAAGGCTCACCGAAACCTCCCTGATCACGTACCATCTGTCGGAAATCCCCCTCCTGCCAAGTTCATGTTTGCTCACCTACGTAAACTCAGCACCAGCTCCCTCTACCCCCACGGCTCTCCTTCACTCCCAGCAGGAGGACCGAACACCCAGTAACAGGGCTGCTCAGCCTGACACCCAGAGGGGCCCACGTGTGGACGGGAGTAAGAGCGACTGCTCCTGGCCACCACCAACTGCGGGTGGACTGCTGGCTGATGACACAGTGTGGCAGGGACAGCAGCTAGTCTCAGACACATTCCTACTTTCGCATCCAGCACTAACAGCTGTGAGGAAGAGAAATTCCTCTTTTGTTTTGTTTTCTTGCAGGGAAAAGCACCCAAAATGGAGAGCTCTGTGCTCCCCGACGTGCACGCCAGTGTTGAAACTCACACACGGCGCAGACAAGGACCCAGCCAGTGTGTTTCCCACGCCAGAGATCTCCCTCTCCATCTACACCGTGAGACCGGCATCTGCCAGCCCACTTTACAGCAAAGGAAGGGGACGATGCCCAAGGCGCTGGAGCTTCCCGGGGAGGGGAAGCGGGAAGAGCTGGCGGGCACCTCCTCCTGGCATACGCGCCTACATTTGTGTGGCAGAGCGCAAAGCTGACTGCCACATCTACACGGTCCCCGGCAGGAAACCTTTGCCATTTCTCATTCCACCCTCCAGGACACATTAGCAGTTTTGGTGACCACCTCTATCAACGGCACGTGTCTGCGTCCCCGTGTGGCGAAGGCAGACACGAGGAGGGAAATGAGTCTGTGTAAGGGCAGTTTCAGCAACGGCCACCGCCCCGAACGGATGCCACTCCTCACGTGACCGCCCACGTACAGGTGCTCATTCCTTCCAGTGGCAGCACAGCAAGGAAAACGCAGATGGCGAAGAGGCCCTGTCACAAGTGCTCTGATCTTTGATGACCACACTATACACAAGGATATCTGCCCCCCCACCCCAGCACGTGTGGGAGAAAAGGGCAACAGCACAGGGCTCATCTGGGGCATACTCTGGGTCAGTGATTGAGAAATCTCGGACCTGAGAAGTCTGTCGTGTTTTCTAATCCACACGAAGACAAGACCCTCCACCGACCACTTTTTTGCAAGCACTATCTTCGTTCTTCTGCACCAACAGAGCGTGTTTAATATCTGGAAGAAATGGAGAGCCTCAGGAATTACATTTCCACAAGGAAAACACTGAATTCAGGACTGTTTCACATGTGCCAAGAAGACAGATTACATTTCACAGGCTTTTTTTGTGTGTGCTTGAAATCCAAGAAAATTGCCATGTCAAGAATCTTTCATTCAATACCTAGCGCTCAATGTTTTATTCACGTACGTAATTTTATTATGCAGCAGCAGATACTGTCAGGTTTCTAAACTATAATATAACAGTCATTGGTTTGATAATAAATTTATTTAATCTTGAATTTGTGGATTTTTTTTTTAATGAGGACAATTTAACAATGAAATCTTACCGAGGCAGCAAGGCTGAGACCACAATGACTAATGGTCAAGTCACACACCTGGAGGGATGCACGAGGCAGGAGATGGTGCGGCATGTCCCCATGCTGGCTTTCTGCGAACCGAGAGGTGGAAATTCTACCCAAGAGGCCTTCTGGTGTACAGTTTGTTTATAATATCTTATTCATATTGTGTCACGATAAAAAAAGAAATACAGAAAAAATCAAAATATATTACCTAGAGTTCAGAGACACTGGAGAAATTGGCTTTCATTAGCAACTTTACAGGAAAGGGAAGGTGAGCGTCTGAAGCCACAGACTGGGGAGCACAGTCCCTGCGGTTTCCTGGTGACCGGGAAACACCGCGTGTGTGCTTTCTGCGGGAAGTGGGGTTTCGTGAAACGGCATGAACTGTAAACCAAGAGAAGTGGGCTTAATCCTCACACCACCACTTACTGGCTGGTGAACCTGGTCACATTGTTAACCTCCTGGAACCCCACTTTCCTCGTGTGCCCAATGAAAATATAACAGACCCTTTGCAAGGCTGCTGTGAAGATTTGAAGAGGACTATTTCTTTACAGTGGGTGTTTACTGAAAGCTGGTTTCAGGCCCCGTGGCCTTCGGAAGGTATCTTCTACTTTCCCAAAGATCCCGTGAGTTCCCTGTGGGCGCAGAACCGATGAACGGGTGTTCCAGCTTCCAACACCAGGCCAGCGTTCTGAAATAGGGCCTCCAACCAACCAAGCAACCAGCCATCCCTCTAACCAGAGAGTGGGTGCCCTGAGCTCCTCATGGCCAGGCCTGTCCATTCACAGACGCAGATGAGAAACTGAAAAGCACTAACACGGGGTTCACACAGTGCAGGGGGAAGGGTGCCTACTGCTAAAGTCACAGAATAAAACCACACAGGTGGAGGATGTTTTGACGCAAGAAACGGGAGGCATCCTGGGAGAGACACAAGCAGGCAGAGCCTCCGCGGAAGGGCGGCGGGGACCAGCTGAGATGAGGCCAGAGGGAGGGAGCGCCGAGAGCTGGCTAAGACCAAAGGAAAACAAAGACAAGGACGCCAGAATTACCTTCATGGCCATAAACTATATCCTGAAAAGAAATCACAAGAGAACAGCTCAGCCAATGTGTGGCCATTCGGGGCCATCCCACCTTGAAGGGCAAACACTACAAATGGTGGGCGAGGGGCACGTCCAGTCTTCTCGTATTTTTGTAAACAGCTGAAAACCCACTCTATGTGCAGTTTTTAATATGACTTCTCCACTTAACGATACGAGTATTTTTCCAGCTTTTTTCTTTGTTTACATAGAACAGAATACCAGGTATAAGTCAGGATATGAACATTTCAAAGGCTTCTGAGCTATATCTTGAATTTGCTGTCCAAAGGGTGTATTGGCAATGTGAGACTACCAGCACTTCCATCACTGTTTATTCATTTTTACTTTCAAAGAATCTCAGACTGAAAGAAGAGTTGCCGGAGTTGCAAGAACGTTACAATGTGTCTTTTTCTGAACCGTTTAAGAGTTAGTTTCCCCAGACCCTCTCCAGATTGTGTATTTCCTGTACACCATGACACTGTCCTCCTGCAACACGACCACGGAAATCAGGAAATTAAGGCTGACACATCACGGCCGTCTCATCCTCAGGGTCTACCTGAGGTTTGCCAATCACTTCACAATGACTTCACAGCCAACGCATCCAGTCCAAAGCTTGTGTTTCCTTACCTTTCGTGCCGGTGACACTTTTAAAGATCAGAGGCTAACAGTTATTTTGTGTAACGTCCCGCAGTTTGGGTTTGCTTGCTGTTTCCTCATAATTAGATCCGGGTTACGCATCTTTGGCAGAAACATTGCAGTAATGAGGCAGTGTTCTCATTGTATCCTATCAGGTGGCGTGGAACTCCGATCAGTCTTATTACCGACGGCATGAACTGTGGTCACTTGGTGAAGGTGGCCTGCCAGCCTCCTCCACGGGGAAGTGACTCGTTTTCCCTCTGTCGTTAATGAGTCCTTGGAGGTGCAGGGAGTTACTCTGAGACCAGGCAAATCCTCTGCTCCTCATGAAATTTTAGACTTTACGCAGTGACTTATTCGGATCAGTGTGGACTCGTGAATTTCTATTTTACTCAGTGAGTTACAAGAGGGCTCCTGTATCTTTTTGCTAGAACCCATCGTTCTTTGAGCACTTCATTTATTTATGGAACAACACACATATCTACCAGGTTCATCTAGGGCTGACCCAGCCCCAGAATCGGCCATTTCTCCGAGAAGCACTTTTAAAGGAGAGAGCATTTAGGAACCAAGATGTAGCACTAGGTTTGCAGGAGGTGTCCCTGCTCCCAGACTCTCTCAGAGGACAGAGCCGGGAAATGTGAGTGCGCACAACACAGGTACCCAAATACTGACGTCTGTGTCGACACACCTCTCTCTAGGGAACGTCATGACTCCGCACCAACACCTCCAGTGCACAGAGTTGGTTCTAGTTTCCTCCCTTGCCCAGACGAGCCACATCTCTGCTGCTCGCCCCTGTCCCACTCCAGGATGAACTCTGAGGGTTCTCCTCCCATGCCCTGAGCTCTGACCCCCGCTCTGGGCCACTGAGGCTCCCTTCTCTCCCAGAACCCCTTCCCAGCCAAGGCACCTAATGGCTCGGCCTTGTCTAACGACTTCTGGACGGAATTGTAGAAAAGCAGTAAGAACAAGAGACATCATCGATTTTATATACGAGTTTGAACATTTCGTGTTTGCCATTATATTTCTGTGTAAAAACTGTGTTTCATATGCTTTGCCTATTTACCTACAGGTATCTTTGTCAGTTTCTTATTGGTTAGTTAACAATCTTTATATGATCATGGTATTGATACTTTGGTTTAAGTGCTGCAAATAATTTCCCAATGCCTTTTTTGGTTCTGGATTTCTTGTATTTTTTAATAGAAACCTTCATTTTCTTGATTTAAAACCGTGAACCCCTTACTGTTTTCCTGCTGCTGCTGCTGAGCCCTGCTGCTTCTGGGCTTGAGGCATTTCTCTGATGTTCCCTGCTCCGTGTGCTCGATGGGGGTAAGTCTGCCTCAGTGGACACTTGGACATGTCCGGAGCCATTCTGCCTGCTGTGACCGGCACCCAGTAGGTGGATGCCTACCAGCTGCTGACCATCCTACAATGCATAGGACAGTCCCCCCAAAAAAGGAGTTTGTCAGCAGCACCAAGGTGACAAACCCAGCTCCGTACTCTCTCTCTGTTTTAGAGTTAGTCTTTTGATTCCTTCCAAAGTATATATTGGAGTAGAAAGACTAAAATGAAATTACATTTAATGTAGATGATGGCCTTTTCCAAATGCTAGGTGTGCTTTACAAATACTGATCATAGAACCTTCCACAATCCAGTATGGATGGATGGATGGGTGGATGGATGGAAGGAAAGAAAAGAAAGAAAAGAAAAGAAAAGAAAAAAGAGAAGAAAAGAAAAGAAAAGAAAAGAAAAGAAAAGAAAAGAAAAGAAAAGAAAAGAAAAGAAAAGAAAAGAAAGCTGCCGTTTTTATTTTCACAAAGGATCCTCTTAACTGACATCTTGACATAAAGACGCCCACTTCATAAAGTCTCGCATCTGTGTTTACTACGCTGTCGGGAATTCATGTCGAGATTATCTGGGTACCTTTGCTGTATCTAAATGCCAACGGAAAAAAGGCAATTGAGTCGTTTAATTTTTCAAGTTCTATAATGTCAGGACCAATGTACTGAATAAAATGTGTATATATATACTAATACTAAATCAAGGTACTGATTTAAACATACATAGTGGTATTAACAATTTTAGTATATATACATTAGTACTAAAATACTAATAAATACATATTTATAAATAAAGAACAGTATTAAAATATCTGCCTTCTTGGAATTCAGATCTTTGAAAGAAGATATTTACATAGCAGCACGATATGAATAAATAGAACCAGAGTCAAATTATACCTCAGTGAATTTGGAGGGAAAAATAAATTTAAAAAATAATAGAAGACATATTAGAAAGAAAAAAGGTTTCAAAACACTTTTCTCTTCACACACACAGCATGTATCTTCTTGATTATAGAATTACTACTGGCCTGCCAGAAGAGTTTACTGTCATTTTCACAAATACTCAATACTCAGAACCAAGGGATTTCGCGAGCTCCTCGGCCCAATCAGAGCCACGTCTTCGCCCCAGGCCCATCTGAACACAATCCTGCACTGCTGACGGCTGTGACACGCACTGCCCGCCACCCACGCGTAGGGATACAGCAGAGTGCCGAATCCCATGAGACTTACCTGAGGCTAACAGCCCAACAAAGATCTCTGCCGGCTCCCTTTTCTTCAGCATAATACCCTTGAAAAAGCACCATCGGTAAAAAGTATTCTCAGCATCTGTGATTTTCAGTGAGAAACGCTAAACCCATCCGGGAGGCTTCTTGTGGCCTTGATTCCCTGAGGGGTTTTGGGAAGTACACGATGAAGAGACCTCTTCTTGGGCTACCTGGGTTTCAAAAGCCTACACATCTGTAAATTCTGCTTTCCTTCCAGCACTAACCCCACTTTCGTGTTCAAGTTTCTGACCACTCTCTTTTAAATGCTTTTGTACCTTTCCTGACTCGTCACAAGAAAGCAGGCTGACAAAATAATAATTTTTAAATGACAGCAACATTTGTATAATACGAACAATCATGACAGCAGCTAACATTTACTGAGCTGAGGGTTTATTGATGCTAGGTCTTATTCTAAATGTTTTATGTGAGTTTACTCTATTCCATGACAACCTACAAAGTAGATACTGCTTTGATAATTAATTATAATTTTACTATACTCTATTATAACTTAATATTATATTATAAATATTATAATAATTACCGCTATAATTAGTCCCATTTTATAGACAAGTAAACTGAGGCCCAGGGTTTTGAATAACTTTATCTAGGTCAAAACCTGGATGAAATAAAAAAACTTCATTATAAAACCCACAGTCCTACCATTATTACCACCCTCCTCAAAGCACAGTTTCTTTTTCAGGTTCTTCCAGTTATGTGCTAAAAGAAATGTTACTTTTTAATGGGGGTTGGAGGACTTTCTACAACTTTTATATTTGATTGAATCAAATGTCAATGGTCCTTTCAGTATGAAACCCAGAATCCCTTTTCACAAGGCCCAACTCACGAGCATGCACCGGACTCACAGTAAAAGTTGTTAGTACAAGCCTTTATAGGCCTGTCTAGGTCCACAGCAGATTTGACTGCAAGAAAAAAAGCTGGAGAGAACATCATCTGCTTTGTGAAGATGACGGGCACCTATCCTCAATGCCAAGGGCGGAAACGTGTGGCTATCACAAGGTGGCCACCAAATGATCTGAGAGAAGGAAGAACGGAGGCTCTCTCGTCACCTCGGGCGGAGGTCAGGAAGACCTCTCTGCTGTCCGTGCTGCCTCCAGGAGATGGAGCATCCAAAGGAGGCCAGAGCTCTCGAGCCTCATGACACAGGTGCAGAACTCCACTGTCTGTCTCTGACAAGAAGTGCCAAGTTCATCTTCTCCGGTGCGGACGGCATATTCTGGCGCCTGATCCACCCGCACTGCCCCACAGAGCAGTCTGTGGTCAGGGGTGGGAGAGCATGAGACCGTTCACCCTCGGGACCGAAGCCCACAGATGTGAGCTCCTCACGCCACGAAGACACCCACCTGCCTGGCCAACTAGCCCCCTGGCCCAGCCGAAGGAACTGTTGTGTAGGTGTGAGGAAAGAAAGAGGCAGAGCAGATGCTTCCTGGGAGACAGGAAATTCACTCATCAATCATTACGTTATTGATCAGCCTCCACACACTCTGATGTCGCAATTAATCACTCTATCGATGAAAAGCTGTCTCAGCTCCACAACTCTGTTGCTTTCTCAGCAGCACAGGCGAAAGTTTCATAGGGCACTTTTTTTGTTGGTATATTGTTTATTCGTTTAGCAACTCTAAACCCGTTCAAATGGAAAAGGTGAAGATGAAACGTCGCCTTTCGGCGTGACAACAGCGCCTCGTCCTGTAAGTGCCAGGTTACTTGCAGAATCTGTTTGTGGCCTCTCGGAGGTTTGACTGCGGGAGGGCACCCAAAACTGTTACCTAATTAGGGTTCCCTCTCCTAGGCCTTGAATGACCCTGGGAATCGAAAGCGCGGACTCCAGCAGCAAGTGAGAGCAAACGCTGCTGGACGCAGCCAAAGCCTGGTAGTCTCCCATTAAATAAGCGGAAGTCTCATAAAATGACAAAAGAAAAGGTGCAGGAGTTAAGGAAAAAACTACGTCATAGACACAGACAACAGAGGGAAAGCGGGTGTGGGAGAGAAAACTATGTCGTGGACACGACAATGGAGGGAAAGCAGGTGGGGGAGGTAGCAGAGGGTGAAGGAGGATCAGTGGTGGTGGAAGGAGATGGGGACTGGGTGGTGAACACAGTGTACAAGTGACTTATTAAAGGACTGTACACCCGAAACCTACATAATCCTGCTGGCCAATGTCACCCCAATAAGTTTAATAAAAATTTTTTAAAAAATTAAATGATGAAAGCAATGGAAAGTCATTGTCATTATCAAGATGGTACGTTGCTGTGCCCAGGACATCAGCCCCTCTTGCGGACAGGCCATAGCCTCTTCTAATGAGTCAAGACAGACCAAAATTGTTCTTAAAAAACAGGTTGGCTCTCAACTATTAAAAGGCGCACATCGAAGTGAGTTATTCTCATAAGCAGCTGCACACAAAGATGTTCATTACAGAAATATTTGTTACGATGCAAAACGAGGGGCCAATGTGCGTTAGCAGGAGGTCGGTTACGCAGATGACAGGGCACCCGGGGGGCCTGGTGCCACGTGGCCTTGGTGTAAATCCCGGGTCTGCTACATACCACTGCGTGACCTTGGGTAAGTCGCTCAACCTCTCTGACTCTTGGTTTCCTCATATGTGGTAAAGGGTTCAGAACAATGCCTGACACAAAAAAAAACTTCTTCAAAGTTCCATAGCTGCCACACTGAATGTCAAAAATACTGTACAAACCATCCACAGATTATATGTTGTTTGCTACGTTATCACTGACAAAGCCTTAGGAAATCTTTGTAAGCATCTCGTTTATATTTTTCAAACCCCTTTTTTGCAGTAGAATCCTTATATCAAACAATATATGTTACATAAACCCCAAAATATAGAACCCCCAAATAAAAGTGATCTGATGTGACAGAAGCAGGCCACGTGCCTGTGTTCTGGGGGGCACGCATGAGCATGCCGGCGTTTGTGAGGCGGGGTGGGGCCGCCTCCCCAGAACGGTGCTGGGGAGTCACTGGGTCAGTGTGAGCTTCTCGTTCCCAGACAGAACTAAACAGGGAGTCAGCCAGCAGGTGCAGAACTTCTTATACATCAAGGGTGGGGTGTGGACTAGCTATTTTTCCCATATGCTTCTAGCAATAATGTTTTATGAGTTTATTATTAGGGTCTTCATATAAGGTCACATATATATGGGGTCACCTACACAAAGAAAGGATGACTGATATAATATCATTATGTAACAGATCATATTAACAATCCATGTAGCAAATTATCCATCTGCCAAGAAAAGAGAGAGAGCTTAATCAGACCAACTTCAGAAAGCTTATTTATTACGTATTTATTACATATTAAATACTGAGATCAGAAACTGAGTGAAATGTTAACCAGAAAAATTCATTCCTCTCATAGAAATAGTAACGACCTCTGGAAACAGACATTATTTCAGGTTAAAAAGATGTTAAGTTATGGAAAAAGCTGGTTTCAAAAGCTTTACTGCTAGGAGCATAAAATTAGGTCATTTTCATTCCAGCTTTATCACAGTCTGCAGGGACGACACCAAAATCAGCCATTTTAATTCAGAAACAATATTTCGGCTGCAAAAAGCAGTGATAATCACCCACCTTTGTTTAAAATCTCTGAAATAGAAGGGGTAGTTCCCATAATGGCGTACATTACACGGCCTCTGAAGTCATGGGGAACAGACCCTTTCACTCTGGCAGCAATGTGCAATTTTGTGGCTGCAATTTTCTCAAACTGCTTATAAAAGCTTCTCCTTTTTGTTGGGAAAAAAAAAAAGCAAAAAGCCAATGGCTCCATAATAGACAGCCAGGTAGCATCATTCCTCTTATCAGGACATGAAGTATTAATAATTAACTGTCGGTCAGGCACGCTGAAGGAGTGCTCTGCTCCCGAAGGGCGGATTCCTGTCAAGATGTCACCCAGAAATAACCCTTCAGATTACAGAAAGAGGCTGCTCTTCCTTCAGTGCCTCTAATAACCATAAACACCCTCAGAATCCCGGGACCTTGTGCGGTCTTATCACCCAACCCTTGGGACTGGCTCACCATCTGCCCCCGACACACACAACCTTGCCCACAAACTCAGCAATAACTGATGGGACCTGACTTTCTAAGGATGGCCAGTAACCAGCTGCCTGCCCCAGCACTGAAGGCCACCCAAACTGAAGGATAAATGACAACCAGACGGAAGAGGGTGGAGAGCTATGTCCCTCCAAGTCCTGGCTGTCCCCATGATTCACTGGGCAACCAATCTCTCAGCAAAAACGGGATCATAAAACTCACCGCCTTAGCATGAAATGCCAAGAGCCTTAATTTGATCGTGTCTACGGTGGGCTCTGGTGCCCTTTGTACGATGTTTGATGTTTGTTCTTTGAGATAAAAATACATACAGTAGATGCCCATGAGATCACCGCCTCATTTTTACTGACCCCCGGGCGGTGAGAACAGCGGCCTCTGTTTCCGCCCCAAACAGCATTACAGGGAAGGGCTGCACCCTGCATTAGCGTCCTTGACTGGGAAAGGCACGAATTTGGGGTGGCAGACAGAACTGAGTTCAAGCACAGCTCTGTTACTTACTAGATATGTAATCTAGGGCAAGTCAACTAACTACTCGGAGCTTCGGCGTCCTCACCTAACAATAATAATAATAATACATACTTTAGATCACTGCAAGTTGCATGCCAAATGTGCAGCCGCCACACAGCCCAGCAACAGCACTCCCAGAGATAAAAACGTACGCTCCCACAAAAACCAGTACACAGATGTTTGCTGCAACTTCATTTGTAATGGCCCCAAACTGGAAATGCCCCAGATGCCCGTCAATGGGTGAAGAACGGTAGTTGGCAACAAACAAGGAAAAACCCATTGGTACACACAACAACCACCTGGATGAATATCCAGAGAATCATGCAAAGTGAAAATAGCCCATGCAAAAGGCGACATACTGTATGTCTCTGTTTATACAATGTCCTTGGAATGACAGAAATGGCGTACAGATTAGCGGCTGTATGGGCTCCGGAGGAGGTGGCGTGGGAAGGAAGTGGATGTAGCTGTGAGCAGGCAACCTGAGGGCTTCCTGTGGTGGAAAAGCACGATTCTCGCCTGGGTCAGTGTCAACGGTCAGGTCGTGACACTGTGCTGCTATACGGGGTGGGCAAACGCAGGCTTGCAGGTGAAATACAAATGAAAAACCCAATGATTAATGAGTAATAACACAAGAATGGACTCTGTGTTTTGCACACTCACAACCCTAAACCTGCTGTACCCGCCGCTGTCTCCCACTGCTGTGAGATGTCACGCTGGAGGGAAGGGGGTAACGGGTACAGACGGGGACCTCAGCATCGTTTATTCCAACTGCATGTGAACCTACAAGCATCTCAGACTAAAAGGTTTAGTTTAAAGAAATTCAAATAGTAACATTTCAGAAGATCACTACGAGGATTACATAATTTATGGAACTGAGCAATAATTAAATAATTGTTAAATGTTACGTGGAAGATGGCCTGGCACAGTCCGTTCTGGGCAGTAGCACAGGCTCGCTGAATACTCTCTCCTCTGGGGAGCCGCACGTACACAGAGCGTGCGCCAGTGGATTTCGTCTGTGGATCGAGTGAAAATGCAACTCCATGGAAAGGGTCTGATGACGATATAATCGCTGCTTAGCTACTTTACATTTTTTCAGAAATCTTAATTTTGGGGGAAATTAGGAATACTTCATGCTAAACAGCATCATTAGTCCAAACCGTGCAATTCAGATACCACAATGCGTCTCCATCAAAACTGTGAATAGCGGGGCAGGGGGTGGAGTGAACTGTGATTCAGTTGGCCAAGAGCCATAGTTAAAAGAGAAAAATCACAGCCAAAAAATGAATCACTATGTTCTGTTCCAGACACTGAAGAAAGAAAATGGAAAGGATATACCCTGATGTCAGGAACCCAAGAGTTCACACTTTGTTAAGAAAAAAAACAATCTCGTATATTAAGAGTCAGAGAACAAATAAGTGAGAACAGATTATCAGTGCAAGAAACCTGAGAAAAGGAACAGGTGAGCATGAGCTGGGGATCTGGGTGTGTGGCAGGGAGGGGGTGGGGCACGTCTAAGCAGATGCTGACTCCACATACTCCCACAGGCTGGTCGGTACGTGACCTTGACCTGGAGGACTGCAGCACTCCTCAGTGCTGAGCTGATGCCACAAAGGACCCCTACCTCTGCCAGAAGTCTCTGTCCCCTGCTGCCTGATTCTGGCTGCACGTATTAGTTTATATGACACTCCTGGTTATGATACCAGCAAGGGAAAATACATGTGCATGCACCCACACATGCACACACATGTGCAGAGGATGAAGCCTCATAGTGTTCTAGCCTCAAAAATAAAACTAGGTGAGCACTACCACCCCCTTCCTTCCGGTCCTGTCTCAGGGTGTGTAACTACCAGGTGGCTCTGTTTAAACTCTATAATCATAAATTAGGGCCTGAAGTGGTCCACACACCGTCCAAATCGCTTTCGTGCAAAAATTCAGAGGGTCTATGCATCTTTATTTCCCTGATCAGAACCTGGCAGCCGGCCGTGTTAAACCCCGGCTTCACAGCCACGGGCCTGAGGAACACATGCTTCCAGAACAGCATTCACATGCCGTCTTGTTACAAGCCTTCCGGCTCGGACAGGTCCCTGTGAGCTGCGCCCCCAAGCCAAAGTAAATGAAAGGGAGGGGAGCCACGGCCCCGCAGCTACGTTCCCAGATGACTCCTGAGCCACTCACGAAGTCAGCCTTCTGACGGACTCCCACGCAGGACAGCACTGTCGCTTCCTGAGGTGAGCTATTGGCAGACAGACGTGTTTGATTCACAGTAATTGGAGCCTCTTGTCACAAGGCAGCAGCATTTCCAGCTCTCCGCGGATGCTCATGTGCGGCCCACGGTATCTGGCAGGTGTAAGATCGCACCTCTGATTGCCTGTGTTCCCAATCTACGCTCGCCGCCCGTGTTCACACCGCAAAGCGATTATGGGGAAAATCAGTTTGCAACATGCGCTTGCTCATCCATATTCAGTTCTTCCCGCTGCAGGCAACTACTGCCCAGAAAAAAAATAAAAAATGAAAGGAGACAGATTTGAGAAATCCAGACTTGTTCCTGTATTTTTCTCCTCTGATTATGCAATTATTTACTTGTTGATAATCCAGAATTGGCTCCATTATCAAAATAAATATTCAGAAAACATGGCTCCAAGAAGCTGAAGTGTGCCTCTGTCTCATGGGGAAGTTTCTGTATATCAGGCCGACAGACGGGGCAGGCTGCAGTAGCTGAAAACCCAACGATAGAGACATTTTAAAAAGAAGGTGGTGCTGATTTCAGTATGTTACGGAAAACAAAGGTCCAAGAGGCAGTCCCTGGGACCAATGCTAAGGGACCAAGGTTTGCAAGCAGGCTGAGGGGGAGACAGAGCTTCGGCACTGAAGGCTCCGCCCATCGGCCTCTCGGAGCTTGTTAGGGAAATTCTCAGCAGTCACAACTCAAGGGCGAGAATTCTGAGATTCTCCTAATTAAATGTTCAAATGAAAGCTATCTGTTTAGGACCTCGACTAACTGGGCGGTCCTAAACAGATAGGATTAAAACTTCTTGGCACTTCCAGCCCATCAACAGGAACTTGGGTTTGGAATGGCTTGGGCACGATGCTTTGCTTCTCTCAGATGTAACAGCCCAGTTAGGCCGATGCTGCCCTCTGAACATGGCTTTCTGATAGGAATTTGCCAAATTAATTCAAAAAGCAGCTCCTAGAGACAAAAACAATCTGTTTAGCCACACTGGGAAAAACGACCCCCCCCCACCCCACCCTTCACAGGGTGTCAAGGTTCTCAGCTGGGCTGGTTTGAAACCAGTACTTATAACCTCTGCTTCCCAGAACCTCCCCAAGCCCACCAGGCCAAGTGGAGGAGGGGGGCAGTCAAGGAAGAGGCGCCCAGCTTGGGGGCTCTTCAAGCCCCTCTCCTCAGCAAACATCTACACACTCGTATCAAAATGGCTTGGTGGGCTCCTGCATCCTTTTTCCTTTGGAAAAGGGGTCTTGTGCTAAAATATTGTGACAACTTCTCGATTAGCTGATTCCTAAATTTCCACAGAGCGCTAACATTTTGTGGTCTGATTCTAGCACATCTTGATATTTGCTGCTGAGAATTTTGTCTGAAAATCATGTTAAATACTGCACAAATGGCAATTAGCTGGAAGGCAGACAGTTGTGCTTTTCCCATCTCTGACATGTAATTGCTAGGAACGGCCTTCTGATCAAGACACACCTTTCATCCTGAGGATGAAAAGATTCCGTGTTCCTCACCCTCTCCCCCGGTGTGAGTTTCAAAATAGAAACAATACTCGACATCAAAAGAGAAAATGTGGTATGTGCCCAAATCATCATGTTTCTAGGGTTTCTAATTGTAAATTTCTGGTTAACTTGTGCAGAGCTGAATTTCTTATGTGAGAGGAATGAACGGTGTGAGTATACTTCCAGGTTGCCAGGGGCCCGAGCGTGAACATAATAAGCCAAAAATCTGCCAGGTGGGTAATTCAGCAGTAATTATATTCTATACGAAAGCAATCTTAAAGGCAGAGAGAGCAAGACATGCATAGCTAGAGCAATCAAATGCACTGAATAGATCAGAAAAACCATAATTTCTGGTTCTGGGATACAATTAGAGGTGTCATAATATCTTTTTCAATTGATGCGTATGGAGTTAAAAACCTAGCTTGATTTAGATGCTTTAAATTTTTTGTTAGAAGAATAAAGGTATGGCCAAATTCATACACTTTAATGAGTATTTGTATTTGTAGATAAAACCACCAATAAGAACAGGTACCATGTCTTAAGCCCTTGTGTGGTGTGTTGAAACCTGTCTCTAACACCCTCCCCCACCCACAAAGTTCAATGTAGTTTGTGTTCATCTCATAGTTGAGGAAACTGAGGATGAGGAAGATGAAAGAAGGTGTCCCAGATCATATGACTCATACGACATTGTACAGGTGTGACCCCAGGCACACCTGATTCCAATGCCCATGTTCTTCCAACCACAATAAGCTTCTGGGACAGAATATCCATATGTGCAGAATATCCGTATGCACAGCTAAAAGACAACTGACAGCCAGCTGCTCTCTCCCAACTCTATCCTTATGCAGATCACCCTTCGAATTTCTGATATTCTTCAGTGTTGATTAATAGTTACTGATGTTCCTCTGGATGCACAAGCATCCAGTACATATCGTGAAAGTAGAGAAAAATTAAGATTAGAAGCAAATCAATGTGGTAAGAAAACACTGGGGGCTTCATGGGCTATTTATAGAAAAATAATCATAATCCAAGAGGCACATTTTCAAATCGTCTCTAAATTCCTGAATGCGGTTGAGCAATGGGGAGAAGCAACGGCAGCTTCAAGTAGTACACGCTGCAGACAGCAGAACGTTCAAGAGCAACAGTTTGCTTTTTATGGGTATTTTTATCGATTCGTCTTAAAGGACTTAACCGGATAATGATTCAATTCCTAAGCAGGCGCCTGGTATGCCCTCTTAAGCTCCAAGGTTTCTGTCCTGTCCCCCAAGAGAAATTAGAGCTGTATCCTTTACTCCTTCAGGGTTGCTGCTTCCTCTGCCTGGAGCCCCCTTCCTCCCATTTCCAGCGAGTCCCCTCCTCTCTCCATCTTCAAGACTAAACCCACGGCTCACTTCTTGAAAGCCTGCTGGAGCTCCACTCCAGTACTGATGCCCTGTTTGGCCCCCTATCCCGGAACCCCTCATTTACCTGTCTCAGGGCCTTGGCCACACATGCCCCCATTATCTCTTCTGTTGGACTAAGTTCTTTCAGGTGACTCCAGGGCTCCGTGTGGGGCCTGCGCTTATACGACCGGCACTTTGTAAGTGTGTCCTGAGGGGTAAATAAGAGATCGAAAGGCCTAGATAGCCTAAAACAATTTCTAGAACACGGTGGAAATTTTTTTCTGGCTCCCTTTTCAGCCACCCTCACTACTTCTTTATCCTGGCTCTTACCTACATGCAAATAAATACATGCCAACACACATGCATAAGTAGAGAGATGTGCAGACTAACCAACACATCATCATCACCGTCGTCCTTTCTGTCTTCTCCATGGACTAACACTGCCTCACCCACGACCACTAATACCAAAAATACAATAGACAAAGAGGAATCAAGATATCTAGGAATGTCTGATAATACACACAAAGTTACATAGTCAACCAAAGTCCCACCATGCACTGCTGCATTCAATTACACAAATGTTCACTGGGCACCTATTGCTACACAAGGCACCAAGAGCAAATCAATGAAGACACTCACATAATCTGAACACAAAGTGCTTGAACAATATCACATCCAGAAAAGCCAAGGTCCAGAAAAGCAAAATGAACTAGTGCACATAATTGAAACATATCTTGGGGTAAGACCAACAAAACAAGATGATTATTTTAACATGGGGGATGGCCTGAAACCCAAGGACAAACTCCACAGGCCATGGTGTGGCTCACAGCCTTCGGGCAGACAATAGGACAAGAAGTAAACACACATGTTGGTCTGTAGGGCGTAGGTCTGTGGTACAAAGTCGGTGCTGACTCGGAGTGGAATACCAGATGATAATTTGATAAACACTGTTTACCTTCAAAATGTGGCTAAATGGCATTTATAACACACACACTTAAAAACGATGAATAATGTATCACATGTGCAGTAAAGGATAACATAAAATAACTGTTGGAGGGGGCAGTTTTTCCCAAAGCCATTATAGTGTGTTTTTCCCTTTCTCAGAAACACTGGGGTTCGAGTTCTGCCAGGCAGACGTCCTGAGCACAGTGGACTGAACAATGACTCTCACCAGTGGTTCCCAGGGTCTCCAGTGAAGGGAAACCTGTCGGAATGCTCGACCTAGGAATACCCTTGGCTATTGCCAGCTGCTGGGCTGTCCTCAGGCAGCTCCTGGTGACAGAGGGTGGGCTGTCTTCCTGAGGCTTTCCCCCCAGATATCCACGACACTTCTTGTGGCCTCTTCCATCTGACTTGTATTTAAACAATGGAAATAAATCACTGCACAAAATAAGATGCACTCTAACTTTCTTCTAATTCAAGAGTTTTGTAAATAATTAAACACAGATCTGACCTGAATTGATTTGCAGTATAGTTTTCTACAATAGGAGGGAGTTCATTGTACACAAGGATAAATTTAACAGAAAACATAAGACCTGTAAAAAGAAATATAAATAGGAAATACAACTTAATGTTAGCTAGAGAGCAAACACTGAATGTATTAACACAACCAATGGGCAGTCTTACACAAAATGCATGCAGATTAGGTCCATGAACTACAAGCCAATGCTCTTGTCCCCTCTGAATAAAAGATCAGAAGTTCACTGTAGGCCCTCATTACACCCACTGCTATTTCTAGAATTTTTATGTCTTTCTCCAATTAAAAGGATCGTCAAAAAGTCCTAGTTCCATGCTGGTCTCCAGCCAGTTAAGGTAGGCCCAGTCCAACACACAAAAAGTTTCATAGATATAACCTTAGCCAATCTGAATTCAAGGAGCCTCAAGGTACAATATAATTATTAACTGAAGGCTTCCAGATAAACTAAGAGGAGGGTGGCGTACTCAGGAGGCTAAGCAAACAGTGAGGGTCTCAAGGCCAAGTCAGACTGGATATGCTGTTCATCCAGAATAACCAAAGGTGCTCCAGCTGGAGGAGCAGTCTTACTGTTGGGGTGGGAAGCAAAGGAACATAAATGAGGAGGCGGTTTTGAGGGTCACGTCCAATACACACACTGATGTCCGCAAAAGCAAAAGGAATTCCTAGGCCAGACATGAGGAAGGAGATCAGGAATTGAAGGGTATGGAGAAAAGAAGTTGGGTGTTTCTACAAGCAGTTCAAAACAAAAACTGTGAAAGAATACTGAGAGGCTGCTGGCGGGTTTCTGTTCCATTGCACTAGTTGCATGGAACATTTGTGTGACTATGCGGGCCCACAGATGTGTGCTCCTGAGCTGGGCGAGAGGGCAGGAGTACGGGTTCATGGCTTAAAGACATCCAGCAAGGTGAATGTGCCAACTGAATATTAACCATCAAATCATATTGCAATTTGTGCCTTACCGAACGACAATTCGGGATTGCTTGGGACCAACCACAGTTAAACTGATAAATTATCCAGATGGGGAAAAGCTATGAATGATATTAGGGTCACATGATTAGAGCTGAAAGGATGAGCTAATTCAAGGCCACAGATACACCTTGATTTAGAATACAATTTATATTCTAAAAACATATCATTGTGAAGACATCCCAAGTACAATTCTTTGGAAAGATGAGAATTTCTTAAGCACCCCTTAATATTAATTTCTTTTAAATAAGACAGACTAGAGAGTCACACAGAAACTGGTCATCACATACATCTAAGACAACTGAGAATACAAATACTCTCAAATCTTTATGTAAAAATTATGTAACTAAGGCAAATATGAGTCACTTTCCTTTTTCAAATCAATTTCTAGCTTAGATACTTCTCCTTGACTCTGGAAAAAATTAGCAATTAAACTGAAAACCATAAAACTAATTTCCTCTCCAGTACAAAAAACACAGCAAGAAGAGTGTAATTTCATCTCCCTTTGACCTAGATTACGCCAGTTACTTTAGATGTTTTATTTCCCACATGTGCCAGGAGGTTTAAATGATACACAGGCTTCTGGAAAGACTATGCATCATTCCCTAGTGGCACTCTCTCCGAAATAACACACTTCACTTACTGATCACTCTGAAAACTGTATGCTCACCAAAAAGTGAGTGGAATTGGAAGCAACAACTTTTCAAAAATAAATGAGCAACTAAATCAGATCGGCAGATTGGAAATTTTTTTTTCATCAGGGACAGCCAGCATGATCACAAAAATTAAAGAGACCCAGATGAGTCTCCAAAATCTAACTCATCATCTTTTTTTTTATAAGAAGCCCAGCTCTAATGAAGTCCATAATGATCTGGATAAAATATACTTAATTAGATTATAAACTGCAACATAAAACAGCTGCACCATGTCTTTCAATATTTTCCTCTCTGAAGATCAGAGGACTGAAGAGGGGCTATAAAACAGCCCATTCGTCTTTCTTGTCTTTTAAAAGGAGGAAGAAAAAACCATTAAGAACAACTGAAGTTCCAGAAAACTTTTATCAAGTGAAACCCCAGTCTGCCATATTCCGAGACCTCACGTGCCAGCTATGGTCATGGTGACAGGCGACCCACAGACTCAAATCAATAGGATGGCGTGAGATGAGACAGCTTTGGGGGATTCTTAGGACTTCCTGTGTGATACCGATAGCATGAGACTGTTTTCCTGCTTGATGGCGTCTAGATGAGGTCAGCAGGAGAGAAGAAAACCCAAGCCAATTAAAGTGCATTTCGGAAAGAATCCTGACGTGACTTCCTAGTGATAGCCAAGTCCACTGTGGGGGGGGGGGGCGCGCTAAAGATCTCTATCCATCCACGGAAATATCTAGCCACTTGCAGAGTTCATATATTTTCAGCGGCAGGAGACAGGAGGTGGGAAACAGACATGCAACAATTGCTAAAAACTTCTTTAAATAAATGTGTGTGCCTCCCGAGTGAATGTCTTGACCAGCAGCAACGAAGAGCACGGCCCCTGGGGTCAGCAGACCTCTCTCTAATCCCAGTCTGACACTCGCAGCTCTGGGACTCTGGGCAGCGACTTGCCCGTCAGTTGCCGTCACCCCCCGAACACGGGCAGAGCAGTGAGGGCCGCACAGGGTGACTACGGGGCACTCGTGTAAAGCACTGTATACTGTGCCTGGCCCACAGGGGATGCTCGTTAAGTTAAATCACAATCGGAAGAGGAAAGTACATTTGAGAGAAATTAAAGAAGACCACTGAATACATGAAGGGATATGGCATGTTCGTAGATTGGAAAATCCACTATTAAGATGTCAAATCTCCCCCAAATGATCTATATTTAATGTCATTGTTATTAAAATAGCAGCAGGCTTTTTAAAAAAATCTAACAAACTGATTCTAAAATTTGTATGGAAAGGTAAACAACCTAGAATAGCCAAACCAATTTTTAAAGAAGAAATAAATACAATAGTTAGAGGGCATACACTACCTGATTTCAAGACTAACTAAAAGCTATACTAGTAAGATAGCATGGCATGGGAGAAAAGACAGAACAGAGAACCTAGCAATAGAGTCATACCGATGTGATCCCTTGATTTTCAACGAAGACGAGGTAATTCAGTAGGTAAAGGAAAGAGTCTTCAGCAAATGATATTAGAACCACTGGCTATCTGTATGGAAAATGGACAACTTTTATCTTACACCACATGCAAAAAGTGATGAAAATGGATTATAAAGCTAAATTAAAAGCTAAATCACAAAACTTCTAGAAGAAAATCTTTGTGACTTCCCATACACAAAGATTTCTTAAGTAACACACATACAAATGAAACATAAAAAACTGATGAATATAATTTCATGCAAATTAGAAAAACTCTCCTTTTTAAAAAGTACCCAAACATAAAAGCAAATCACAGGGAAAAAATGCAATGTATATCTGACAAAGGATTTGCATCTATGCTTTACAAAGAACTCTTACAATTCAATAATATGAAGACAAACATATAAAATATGTAAAAGATACAAGCAAATACTTCTTAAAAGAAAATGGCAAATAAAAACCCTCATGAAAGATCAACATCATTAGCTAGTCAAGAGAAATACAAACTAAATTACAGCCAGATACCCTTCTAATGCACTAGTGTTTTTCAAACAGAATTTTCACATTAAACCTGTATTATGGAAACAATGAATGATAAAAGCACACCTCAATCAGGAACCTAAAGTAGCACATTATCTTGTGGAGGAATAATCGATTCATTTCTGTTTGGCAGAACGGGATCTTTTCCCTGCCCTTCTCTTTCTAGGGAAATATAAATTTTATCCTTTCTCAAAAATTTGGAAGGTTCCTTTTGAAAAGCCAGTGTGAGGAGGCTCAGGGAAGACGTTTTATAGCCAAGAATAACAGCTGGTTGTCTGAAAGAGCCATGTAAAAACATTCGCTGTTCTATATAACTTCAACTGCAGCAGCTCACGAAAGCAAAACCGTTTTTATTGAGGAAAACAATAAAACACTGTTGGACATTTTCAAAAATTGTATGGTATAGAAAAGAACTTCAAGTGCAATAAAAGTAACATGTAGATAATGTTATTACCGTTAACAAAGGTACCCACTCGGCTGCTCAAACCCACACCTCGAATGGACTCCAAGTCCACCAGTGGTAAAAGCAAAGACAACGGAACAGACCCTTTGAGTATGACGTCCCGTCCAAGTCAGGTGGCATGCGGCTGCTAGGTTTCCAAACTGGCAGAATTGGGGAAAATAAGGCCGTCACTCCTGGGGGAAAAGAGACTAAATGGTAATAGAAAAAATACAAGAGTTAAAAAAAATAAAACATATGTTCAAAAAAATAAAATAATTGTAAATCTGTTGTTAAAACTCCACGACTCACTGGAGGCGTCCCCTTTGGCCCCACAGGCATTAAGGTCTTTTCACCACTGTTTTGTGAGCAGGTGTGTTGAGCTGACCTTTGTCATATCAGAACGTAGCATAGTTTTGAGAACCAAAACTAGAAGCAGTATCTTTCAGAAGTTATAAAAAGCAATTTTATACTTGAGGCCAAGAGATAAATGGATTTAAGAAAAAAAATGTTCCCTTCCTTTTAGGAGGACTTAAACTTTTAATAACAAGCTTCAAGAAAGAGGCAAATAAGACACTTACTGTGTGGCACAATATTTCATTTTCTATAACTCAATTAGGAGAACTAATGAATGAGAAATATGTCCCCTGCTTGCAAAACCCAGCTTAAACTGATAAGACCCTAATTACTGGCAGTATTTGTTAAGCAAAACCCATTTATGTTGAGATGGAAGGCATTTAAAAGCATCAGTAGGAAAGTTAAAATAAAAGACAGTACAGAATATTTAAGCCATAATTTCAAATTTGGCAGTGTTAACAGAGCTATTTCAGAGACCGCTAAATATATTGCTTTTAAAAATAAAAGGTTTTTTAAACACCATATATCTGACATGATCTGCCAAATATAAATGTTCTATGTGAACAGCTGATTTGAGTTCTTTACATTTTCTTTATGGAGGGGAAAAAAGGTCATAACACTAGAATATAAAAGTCTGAATGAGGAAAGTGAGCTGACTTTCTCATCTCTTCGATAAACCGGCTGACCCGGCTGCCGTCTCTTTAGGGTCTCAACCACCGCAAGCCGAAACCCTCCCTGGTTGTCCAGTGCGGTGAATGGCACCCTGCAGGTCGAACGGGGGGCTGCTTGCTGGGACTGAGGATCACCAAAGGCTCTCGGTTCACCACCATGTGTTTTTACACCGTTGACTTAGTGGTGACATGTATTTTCCGTAATTGGAAAAAAAAAATCTGAAGAGTATTTCCCTGAGACAGTCAAAAGGGTGGTCACTGATGTAGGGGTCCTTTAGTTCGTCAGTTGAGGGTGAGCTGACCTCTCTTCAAGAAAAAAATATTCCTTAGGAGTAGCTTGAAAATGCTGTGCTGAATTTAAGGCGTCTCTCCAAGGTGCCCACCACCACCTGACTCCCAGCCCAGTAAACAGACTGTGGAGTCTTGGTTTAAATACAATATTGTTACATCGGAAAAAGGGAAAAGAGTGCCCAGGTCGTGATGAACTTGACAGGTGGTGTGTCCATTTTGAATTAAGCACAATTTCCCTAATTTCATATACTAGTCCTCTTACCCATGAACTAACACAGGGACACTTAGGGTATTGCTTTTCTCAATGACAAAAATTTGGGAATACTGAAAATTTTCATTTGTGAATATTTTATTTTTCAAAGGCAAATGCCTTATGTCCCCAGAGAAATAAATGACCTCTTTGAACACTGACCCGTGTTCCTAAGCATCATTGAGGCCTGGAAAAGGTTTAACCAGTTCCAAATATTCAATAAGGTTTTTAACAAATACTTGCTGAGTAAACTAATAGAGTACGTTGAAAAAAAATGAGTTTTCCTGTTAATTTTGGCATAGGTAACATATAGTCAATAACTAAGTGTTTATTAAGATAATTCTAATAAAGCAATATAAGAACTAAGCTGCAAAACTCACAGTGTAACTTGTCTCTGCCCTCAGACCTGCTTCCTTTTCATCTCTGCGTGGGGCACCACTGCATCCACAGATGCCTGTGTCAGGAGGAGGCCAAGGCCACCCCGGTTCTGATGATTCACAGAAAGGATT